>NHYE01001376.1:8032-65238 GCA_002938385.1 Gymnopilus dilepis | reverse complement strand
TTCATTCATGCTATGACCCGTGCGCAGCACGGGCAAACCTCTAGTCCTCTGCTGATAAGCCGACCTGCACGGGCAGAGGGTCTTCAAACATCTAATACGTCCAGCAGACGGGCCCAGGTGTGTCGCCTGCATGTTGCCAAGAATAATACAGTTGAATTTGCCATCAAATATACAAGGTCATTAATGCTGGGCATAAGTTGCCGGGACAAGGCTGTCCTCCAAGAAATAATAACGAGAGAATATAAAAATGACTCTTCATGCTACGGCGGCGGAACTAGGAGGAGGTGGAGGAGGAATCGACGTGTGGAGTGCGTGGTTATCAATAGAGATACCTGTAAGCGCCAAATGTCAGTGAGAAACCGCGGTCGAAGAGCAGGAAACTTACTCCTCGTGGCATTAGATGTCTTGTAGATGCCG
Organism: Gymnopilus dilepis; assembly: GCA_002938385.1. Lineage (NCBI taxonomy): Eukaryota > Fungi > Basidiomycota > Agaricomycetes > Agaricales > Galerinaceae > Gymnopilus > Gymnopilus dilepis. Next base: position 64,821 of record NHYE01001376.1, on the reverse strand, counting down.
ATGAGACGATGACTGAGTTCAAACATATCATTGCTAACGAAAAGCAGGGCATGAGTGGATATTCTAGCTGCAAATAGTCGGGTGCCTCACCGGAGCGAAATGATTATAAATTGCGCATTCTTGGTCCTATCCTTGATGTAATTAGCGACGATGGAGACATTGCGGAAGTCGAGAGCAGCATCGATCTCGTCCATGAAATACAGCGGTGTAGGCTATCAGGGCTTTCCATCAGATTTAGAGCGGTATGACGCTAAGAAGGATCTAACCTTGAAGTGATGGAGCGCGAAGACAAGGGCTAAAGAACTGAGAGTCTATGAGAGGGCCAATTGAGTTGCGAAGCTGAATAAATTCAGAGAGGATCACTGACCTTCTCACCACCGGAAAGGTTAGATATTTGTTTCCAGCTCTTCTTTGGCGGCATGACACTGAAGATGATGCCCTCCGAGAAAGGGTCCATGCTATCGACCAACTCTAGCTCGGCATTTCCTCCCAGTGTAATCATCTGCAAGTGAAGCGTGTTAGCACGCAGATGGACCAACAGGGGATTGACGTGTCACACCTGGTACATCTCCTTCAGCTTCAGCGATATCTGGTTGAAACCAGACATAAACTCGTCCAGGCGCTGTTTCGTCAGACCATCATACTTGGCTTTCTGAGCATCTCTTTCTGCAGTGACTTTGTCTAAGTCCTGCGCTCGGTTGAGGAATTCTTGCTCCCTTTGTTTGTATTCTTTGAGAACGCTGAGATCGGGTCGTGCTTTCTTGATCTTCTCTGTTCAAGGAAAGGGCATGAAAATATGTCACACAGCGATTCATAAGATCGCTCACCATCAAGGTACTCGGTGTTGGCGACAAGTTCCTGTCTGGTGTACTTCCTCAGCTCGTCCGCTGAGTAGATATGTAACTCGTCCGAGGGTGCCTTCTGCTTCGCCGCAGCTGATTTCCCTTCTTGCTGACCTTCACCCCCGTTCTCAGATTTAACTTGGGCTTCGCCATCTGGCCTCTCGTCCATCGGCTGAGCTTCGGGCGAAGGGGATTCCTCTTCCTCTTCATCGTCCTCGCTGCCACGTCATCAGCTATATGCAACAAAGAAAGGTTCAAGTACTCACTCAATCTCTTCTAGAGTAAGTTCCTCGTGTAATGCGTTGTAGTGACCAATCGCACGATCGTTTTCCTTATATTTTGTCTCTGCATCACTGATCGAGTTCTTGAGCTTCAACTGAAAAGGGGCTTAGTGAGTCAGTCACAACGTAGTATGCAAAGACATTACCTCTTTCTGCCTGAATTCGGCGATGCGAGCCTCCTGCTCGTCGAGTTGGGCCTTCAGAGTATCCAAGTCATCCTTTGAATTCTCAGCCGCAGCTTGAGCAGTCTCGACTTTCTCCTTGAATTCAGCGACGAGATTTGTCACCTCCTCTAGCTCAGAGTCCAGCTTCTCTATCTCGGCTACCAGGTCCTCCAAGGCCTTGGTATTACTTGCAATGCTGGTCTCCAACTTGTCCGCATCTTTCTTAGCCTTTGTTTTCGCAACCTCGGCTTTCGTCATCTCGTCGTTGGCAATCTTGATGTGTAGATTGATGCCCTCGACTTTGGACTTCTGGTGGAGCAACTTTGAGCCTCCGATGTCGAGGATCTTCTTCTCAAGAGCTTTGATGTCTTCCTCTACCTTGGCCGACTTCTCCCTGAGTTCGTCGAGTTCAGCCTCAGCGGCACTGATGTCCTTCTCGAGAGCCTTGATACGAGCGAGATCTCCACCATTAGGCTTGTTCTGCGCACTGATGACAGGATAATTAGTGGCTATCGAAATCTTGAAGAAGGACGACATACTTGAGCTCTTTGGCACGCTTATCAGCCTCCGCAATTCTGCGCTTCAGATTCTCAATGTCCATCCCAATCTTCTGATACGCCAGGTCGATCTCGGGTTCTCTCGCCTTCAATCGCTCCAGCTGCTGCTCGGCTTCCCGCAACTCGGCAGATGCCTGCTGGAGTTGCTGAGCTGCCTGTTCGCTTTCCTCCTCGTATTGTCGGAGGACGTTGGGAGAGACAGTCGCAGCGGCCAGTTTCGAGCTCATGGCACCCCTGGATGGCTGTGAACCACCACCGGACATAGCTCCTGACGTTTCGATGAGGGCACCATCCAGAGTGACCACTCGCCATCTCTTGCCATTACTGCCGAAGGCGATGCGGTTGGCTTGCTCAATATCGTTTGCAACCAGGGTATCGCCAATAGCTTTCATGAAAGCAGGCGCGTACTTGGGGTCCTTCGGCTTGACGAGGTCGAAAAGCCGAGGAACACCTTCAGGCGTAGCAGGCTTGTCGTTTCTGACAGGGCCTAGTTTCTCTAGAACCATGAAGGACGCTCTGCCGACATTGTTCTTCCTCAGGTATTCGAGGCAAACTTGGCCCTGATTGACTTTGTCAATGACCATGAAGTTGAGCATGCCGCCGCAAGCAGTTGAAATGGCCACGTCGTACTTGTCCGGAATGGTCCCAAGGCTCCCCAGTCGTCCCTAGAAAGAATCAGAGGTCAAAGACAATGACTTTGAACTTCTGATAGAAGAACTTACGTGGAAGCCGTCAACCTTGCCAGAGTCTCTGAGGTGATTCAGAGAATTCAAGACGCTGTTTCTGGATTGGTTCTCCGATTGGCTGGCTTTAGCTTCGTCAACCTTGCTGCGAGCAGAGGAAGCCCTTCCTTTCAACTCAGCCACTCGACTTTGGGCAGCCTAGGGATCATGAGTATACATGATACCTCGAAAAAGACTATGCTAACCTTGAAACGTTGGTCTGCAGCTTGCGCTTCCCTTTGGACTTGCGCCTTCTCAGCTTTGAGGTTGTTCTGCTCCGCAACCTAACGACCTGTCAGAACACCAAGCAACCCCATCATGACTGGAAAGTACCTTAGCCTCTCGCTCGTCGAGCAGAGCTTGAAGCGTCTCATTGGCCTCCTTGCATTGGGACTGCAACGCTTCCGCCTTCTTCTTAAGCGCGTCACGCTCGCTTGTAGCCACGTCTATCTCTGCCTGTTTCTTGTCGATTTTCGCTGTCCAGGGCTGCAGCTCCTTCTGCTTAGCTTGAATTTTATCGTGGAAGCCCTGAGTCTTGTCTAAAGGCACCCTTAGTGCACTAAGATACAACGAAGATCGTCTGATACCCACCTTTAAGGCTGTCCCTGATTTCCTCCAAAATCTTCTCCTCGACCTTGAGAGACTTCTCATGCTCCTTGAGCTTCTCCTTCTCCTTCTCCATCTTTTCAGTACTATCTTCGATCGTATTTAAGGCAGTCTTCCTGGCGGAGGTATCCTGGAGATTCCTCAGTATTCAGATCCCATCACCGTTGAACAAGCAAGCTCTACTCACGTCCTGGACCGACTTCTTCAGCTTCTTAGCACGACCAGATGCGTGCTTGCGCTTCTCCTGGAGACCGACTTCCTTTCTCTCCAGAGCAGCAAGGTCTTTAGAGGCAGCGGCGGCAGCGGCTTGCACTTCCTGAACGTCATGTCAGAAAGAACAAGATGTGGTAGGAATGAAATTGAACACACAATATAGGTCTTTTCACGCTCTTCGTAGTGCTCTCTGAGCTGCTCAAGATGCTCAATATCGCCCCTATTCTGCTCCGTCTCCTTCTCCAACTCTTTGGTCAGTTTCTCCTGCGCAGAGTGTCAGAAGAACTCCTCGTGTACTAGACAAGAAAGAACATACTATCGTGCCAGTAAGTTTCTGCTCTATATCGAAACACTGGCCGAGAGAAAACTGATACAACAGGGATCTCGCCCGAGTATGGTCATTCTTCAACCGGAGGAAATCTTCAGCCTCTTTCTTCTTCGCCTCCAGGGCCTTCTTCTCATTCTCGACGTGTCTGAGACGATTCAACTTCGATTGACGTTCTTCTGACAAGCGTTCCATCTCGACTAGGGCCTCCTCTATGGGCTGCTTGTATTTCGAGGTCCCGATGATGTCTTCAAGATACTCCAGAAGGCCATCTTCGTGCTCAGTAGGAGCTTTCGGTTTCATCTGCGCGATTGACTCGACTTCACCCTACGGCAAATGGTCAGCATTGGAGAAAGGGCGAATCCCGAGTTCTTTACCTGAAGGATGAGGAAGCGATTGTGATCGAGATCAATGCCCCGCCCCTTGAGCAGAGTCTGCACTTCCTTATAAGTGCTTGTCTTTCCATTGATCGTGTATTTGCCGGAATTGTCCTTGTAGGCGGTACGAGCAACGACAAGTTGAGACCCTGGCACAACCTTGTATGAATCTGGCCCAGGCTAAGCAACGTTGAGTATGAGTCAAGGCATTTGACGTTTTTATGATACGAACCAGGTCGATAATTTCACGGAAGTGGATCTCAACGCTACATTCTTGCAGATCGGGGTAATTTGCAGAGTTGTGAATGAGCTCCGATACCTTGCCCTGTCTCATTTTTGAGGCGCGGAAACCAAAGACGAACAGGAGGGCGTCGATAGTGTTCGATTTTCCGGAACCATTAGGACCAACGATGGCGGAAAAAGACTAGGAAGTCATCTTATTGAGTGAAGGGGCCATACAAGAGATGAGAGTACTGACTTTGTGGAAAGGACCGATTTCTTGACGTCCTGCGTAACTCTTGAAATTCACGAGAGCCATCTTGTGAATGACAAGCCTTGACTTCGGTCCTGACGGTTCTTCAGGTGGAGGCGGCGGCAAGGTCGACTGACTGGGCACAGGCGGAGGGTCGAACAGCGATTTCTCTTCCTCTTCCTCATCTTCTTCCTCAACTGCGGGTGGTGGTTCAACTGCTTTCTTATTGGCCTTTGAGCGTGACAGAGTGGGAGGTGGCATCTCCAGGTCTTCATCTGAGTCCTCTTCGGTTATCGGTGTCGGTTTCGCAAGCGCCTTGCCCTTGCGCGTAGCTGGAGCCTTAGATTTACGACCCTTCCGAGCAGGTTTGACATCTTCCTCTTCGTTGTAGTCCGACATCTCATCACCATCTCCATCATCGGACTGAACCGTCTTCGAAGGCGCGCGTTTGGTGGCACGACGTCCTTTGACCGGTTTGACCTGCTCCTCCTCACTCCCCTCAGCTTCTGGCCCTTCGACGCGAGCTGATCCAGAAGCTTCGCCAGATTTCGCAGAACCAATGCTAGTGGTTCCGCTTCCAGACGAGACTGTGGTCTTGCGGGTTGAAGCGCGACGGCTAGCTGGCTTGGGAGGGAGCTCCTCGTCGACATCCATATCCACGTTGCGAGTCGACTTGGTGACGCTGGCAGCGCGTCTACCTCTCTTCGGTCGGACCACTACCTCCTCTTCCTCTTCTGGCTCCTCTTTTACTTCATGTTCGTTGGACGGCCGTGCTTTCTTCAACGGTCGTGGCGCATCTGATTGTTCCTCATTCTCCGACTCAGCAACATTGGGCAAAGATGACTTTGAGCGCGAGGATTTCCTTGCTTTGGATGGTGGTGCTGCGTTGGATTTCACAGACGAGCTTCGGCGCGTGCGCGATTGTGGTTTTGCGACATTTTCCTTTTCCTCAACCTCCGGGTCCGCCGTTGAGCCTCTTTTCCGCTTGCCAGGCAGTGGTTCGAAAGGTGCCGGTTCCGCAGACACGCTGGGTGCACGCGATGAACGACGTGGAGGCATGACCGGTGTTTCCTGCCACCTGGAGTTATTACTTGGAAAGTTGAAACGTTTGCAGTGAAATTCCAAGTTCAGATCAACATTCGACGCGACCGTGACGGGTCATGCTTGCCTCTCACGTGCAGAACGTCACAAGGCAACAGTGCCAATTCGAACTCAGCTGTCGAAGTCGTATAGCTTCGACCTCATCGACGAACGGTCACCGGGCTATAGGCCGACCTGTTTGCTCCTTAAAAATTCATTGTTACGTTCCCCTCTCGCCGATGTCACCGTCGAAGGACGAAAGTGCCTCGAGCACTCCTCTATCACCTGCGTTTCTAAGATCAGATGGGCTTTCTCCCAATTCTGGCTCCCTGGAGTAACTGCATAATCTGGTGTCGCGGATCCTCATCAGATTCAGTGCGAGCCCATTGTGCACTTATTCTTTCGGAGCAGACCCTGTCGAGACAGTCCAGCTCGACGCTGTCCTTTCTGCCTTCATAGAAAAAATTTACGACTGTGGAGGATGGCAAGGTGCTCTGAATGTCTCAACCGCTATTATTATATGCGCGGGAGTTGGCACATCGACGACTGGTGTGGAGGATGTCGACCAATTCGAGGCCCTGAGGGGTTTCGGTGTCACTTTATTGACCCACTTTTTGTTTCCGTGTACGTATCTGGCCATTCTAAGCCCTCATTCAACGACATTTCTCCAGTCGCTGTGTCCAGAGGACGTTTAAATGAGCCGCCCATCCGTAGTATGATTAAGGACAAAGTGAGTTTTGTCATATTATCAAGGAATCATCAGTCTCTCCTCTTTCTCTAGGTGCTCCGCCGGGATGGCTTTGAGTGTTGCATAACCGGCGTCGTCGATCGGTCCCACCCGCAACCACCTAAAGGTACCTCAAGCTTTTCTGGTAGACTGTCCATTTGCCGTATCCTTCCAGGCGTCTTTGCCGACTTCGATATAGACGAGGAATCGGACTCAGTTGGTTTCTTCCATGTCCTCGTTGGTGGCATCAACTCTAAGGCTAATCATTTTGTTCATCAGTATAAGTCGATCGTCGTTACCCTCCGAGGACTTGCTCAGGCAATTTGCGCGTCTTCCGATCAAGTCGATACATGAATTGGCACGGTGCGTCGACCACGAATCCAATCTGATGACACTCGAAGTAGGCGTGCATGATGCATTTACTTGGTCATTGTGGTGGTTGAAAGCTACTAAGGTTGGTCTCTTCTTCGTCTTGTTCAAGTGAGCCACTTCATCTTGTTTCGTAATTGGTAGGAAAGCAATGTCTACGACATAGAATACTTGTCAGAACCTGGCGTAGTTGGCAGGATGCGGAGTAGAGACCCCATGGCACCTGTAGAATTTCGGGATCGCAGCGTTAAATTCTTGCCAGCCACCGCAGATGCTCAATCATCTCTTCCACATCCCCACCATCTCTCCATCCATGCCTTCGTGTGCGAAGTTCTCCGCATGAGTGGCGCAGAAATGTTTTTCGACGTGCTTCTGAGACGATACAGTGAGGACAATCAAAATTTTGCTCTGTATGGCGGAAGAGACATACTTGTTTGGTGCTGGCCCGAATTTGAGAAACTTGTACAGATAGAGACTCTCAGGCAAGAACTGGGTACGTTGACTGTTCATCAGGCCCAATATTTGGATTAGTTGGAAGGAAGGGAGGGGATCCTCGCAAACCGTGACGAGTAAGAGATAGACTCAGACACGTAGTCACTATAAATTCTTGAATAATTCAAGTGAGAGAAGAAAGCGTGAAAAAGATAGTCGATCAACAAATAAATGACGATCCAATATCATAGTATACACACTGCAGCAAGCTAGGTGTTCTATCTCGAACCTCCGTCCCTAATTGCAGTTAGCTGACCAACTGCCCTTGGAGCTACCATCCCACAAGCTCCAAGTCAAAGCGTCAAGTGTCATCGGTATGAATAGGGCGCAGGAAGGTGTTGGCGTGCTGCAAATTATTACATTGGTTTGCTGGGGAGCTGCGTCAAGAGTACACCATATCGTTTCTTAATGGTGACGCGGTGACGGGAGAATTTGTCGTCTGGAGAGAATCGAGCTGAAATATTTGCACGAATAAGGACCCAGCTAGCAGCGGAGAGCTGTAGCACATACCAGGATGAGCAGACTTTGTGATCTTGCCTGCGTCCGTTACTTTCTGAAGACAACGTCAATTCAGGTACAATGACCGTTAGTATTACGCACTTTGAGGGTATACACCCTGTTGCCGTTCTCATCCAGAGTGTACATCAAATGCATGGCGGGCAATGAGTGGGGGACATCGTCAAAGGCGTTGAGCCCAAATTTTGTTCGACCGTGGGAATTATCCTGTTTGAAATCAAACACGCTAGTAAATCTCGGCGAAATCGGGGGCTCTCCGTCAAATCTCCCTCTTAACGTTCCCCCTCAACTTGCCTCTATCATATGCTTTGCTCCTTGCCAGTGTCACTCCTTCTGTCCCTTTCAGCTGTGCTGAAGAAAACATGGAACTCGCTCAATGCCTTACTTCTCAGCCTCTGTGTTGTGGTGTCATCTCAACTGCGTGACCATCACGCTCGAATCATTTACCATGCTAAGTACTTACATACAGCCTTCAACGTTGGTTCAAATGCTAGCAGTGGCTACGTTGATGGGAAAGGTCTCTTGACACAGCGTGGCTACTGAAACATGTCTATTGTCATGCCGCCCTTCAGCCTTCAGGTGACCCCACATCGCAGATAGGTTGGCGCTGATATGGCGCAACGCTGACAGTTTGCTAGCTCCAAGTCTCGAATCGCAGTAGGCTCTACTACCTTACTTGTTCAGGCAACGAATACATGGAAGCTTCTGAAAGACTCATTCCTTATATTGAGGTTGAGATTCTCACATGCTCCCTTGTATCCGTGAACCTCATGATACGAGCTGTCCTTATCTGTGCATTCGTTGTCAAGCGTCTAAATCACCAGACTTGATGAACAGTCTACTCACTGACATAACAGATTCTATCTTAGCTCGGCGCAGTCCTCAAATCTTATATATATATATGATCTCAGCAAACTGGGATTTCTGGTCTTCCTCGCCTTTGCCTATCCTAGAGCCGTGCTTGCTGCGGGGCAGCTTTTCTATTCCTTGCTCGGATCTCTTCTTATTTGTATTGTCCCCCTCTTCTCGATTGTCGTTAACCCGTTTTGCTTCTCCCTTATGATGTCGATTTCCAATGCCCATGAAATCGCAGCTATCCTTGCCGAAATCGAGTCATTCGCAGGAGCACTCGCCGCTAGGCGAGTTACTTGGGCTTTGTTCTCTCTTATGGGTGAGTTCATATACACCATCTACCACAGATCTGATCAACTTCTCGAACACAGTTTATGAATATTTCATTACTCTAGAGGAAGAGGTGCAATCTCATACTTGCCATCAAGCGACAATGAAGGATCACTAAAGTGATGGTGTGCCACAGAGGCAATACTTCTGGAAAGGCCCATTCTCAATGTCTCGTGCTCTGTTTTTCTTCGTGAGTGATGAAGCATCAATCGACGGTTCACCACGCCAACTTATTGGATCGTTTCAGAATCGATATTTTCCGTTGCTCGCCTTGATGTTCGTGATCTTGATCTATTGCCATATTTTGTCGTGCCCCTTTGCTGAGTTGCTCGGGCTTACAGCTTTATCGTAATTCGTGAGAGACGGACAGCCATCTGGGGGTATCAGGCGCTGACCTTCTTTGCAGTTTACACTCTCGACAACCCGAGCAAAGACGTAAGTCACCTTTTTGGAATGTCGAACACAGCTCTAACAGGCCGTCACCCTAGTTGTAAATACACTCTTATTCTCATCTCCTCAAACTAATGTTGCCGATTTCTAGCTGTAGATCCGCCATCCAACTGTCGATGTTGTTTAATGTCCTTGGCATATTCGGTATACAGGGCAAGTTTGTCTGGAGGCCGACCGGTCTTGATGTTGACCCTGTTTGATTCGTGGCACTGCAGGCATTCTCATTACCCGCCACTGGTTCCTTTTTCCGGGAAGCAGACCCGTACAATTTGCTCTACTATTCGGCTTCTTGGTTTCAGCTGTGTTCTCCCTTGTGTTTCTCTTCCTTTCTGGAAGCAGACTCCAAGTGATCAAGATAGGAGGGGATGATGGCTGTCATGCAGACCGTCCACCAGGATTTTGGCATTTCTATTTGCCATCATTACTTCTACATGTATGCCCAGTATTTTTGTGCTCGGTATTCCCCTTGGTCAAATGTCTAATAAAATACATCGACAGACGGAACTTTATGCCTTGACGTTTTTCCAAGCCATAACGAATCCGCACTTTGCAAAGCGAGTTCAACTACGTCGCCGCCTTCTAGCAGAGTAAGTATTCTCGGTCAATTTTTGGGACACAAGTTGAGAGGCTCCGGCAGTGGTGGTATCTTCTATCTGGTAGTCTTTGGTATGCTTGCGTATCAGCTGAAAAGGTTGTCATGGTCGCTGAGATAGTGATTGCCCAGTGTCGGTCGTTTTCACGTCCGTTGGCTCTCTTCTCAGAAAGTATCCTCTCGTGAGTAAAGTGTACCGGGTGCCACATCCGATACCTAATCAATAATTTCTAGGTCAATATACCGGCCATATTTTCCCCGTATGTTTATTCCAGGCATTATTACCTGTCAAGGATGTCTTCAACCATTTTAAAACTGCAAATCTACAGGGTCGTTCTGGCCACAAATTCAATTGCGACGACTCGGATCATGTTCGGACTAAGGTCTTTTATCTGCGCCAGCGAAGATGACTTACCCTGGTTGAATACAACCCCTCTGTTCGAGTTCATGACCAGCAAAGAAAGCCCGCCGCCGCGTGACTTTGAGATAGGTAGCTGGAAGATGGGACAAACCTCACCGGGAGTCCGAGCATCGAAGAGAGTATTTTCTGTCCTTGAGGATGATGAAGAGAGCCCATATGATCTTTATCAGGAATACTGGAAGACGGCTGACAGAGAGAGTCCTGGGCAGTCGAAGAGGGAAATTTATGAAGTGTAAACTATTTCAAAAAATTTTGTAAAGAATTTGATTGTCACCGGTACCAATCTGTGGATTTCGATGCATGGAAAGCCTCAGGTAGTTATTAATAAAACCGAGTTTCTGCCTGCTTAAGGCAACACCGCCCCAGAAGGGCAATGGAGCAGGCGTCGCTATGTTTTCCACCTGAAGATGATGAGAGACGACGTCGAAGCCAATGGTCTTTTCATCAGGAAAATTTTACACGGTATTCTGTATATTATTCATACCCTCGAAAGCCGCTTTCATTGCGAGAGTAACTTGTTCTAGACTGGCTTCCGGACGTCCAGCATGCTCCCACTGCCGAGCCACCCACCACATGGGTTCTGGCGCTGTGATATCATTGATATTCTTGCCGTTCTTGTCCTGAGGGGGAACAGGCCCTCTGGGCTTTAAGAACTGCTCTAAACCAACATACCGATCGCAAAGGGCCGCGGCTAGGTCGTAATTTCTTCCACAAGGGAGACCCATATCCATAGCTATATTTGACATTCCCAACCCTGCATCCTCGTTTTCGTCACCGGGTGCCCATCCAATTTCAGAGACGAAACGCCTCGCCAACATCCTTGGTGCCATTCGTACAGCCAGGCCTTCTGCGGCTTCTTGACGATGGTGTGGTCCTTCAGCTGCTGCTCTTTCAACATAACCAAGTAGACGGAGAAAGTTTCCAAAACATCCGATGCGATGACTAGTGGCAAGAAATCCGTCTATAGTACCAACGTCGGGATCCCGAGGAATAAGGGTAGAAATAGGGATAGAGAGAAAGTTTCGAGGGACGGAGTTCAAGGGTAACGAGTAAAGGTGAATATTCGACCGTTCAAACCTTGAACATTCTCCGATTTTATACCATATCGGATCGATTCCAGTGGTTCGAGCGAAGCCGACTCTGGTGTCCCCAAGGCACAGATCCAACTCAAAGATTCCGTAATCCACGCATCTAAGAGCATCCATATAATCGCCCGACAATCCCAGAGGTGACTTATAACGGAGGGCTGTACGGCCAGGCCATTCCTCTATCCAGTGAAGAAAGATATCTGGAATGGTCTCAAAGCAGCGCCGGATGGCATCAATCCGAGTAGGATCCTCCATGCCCACTGATTGCACCCGCTTGCGCCGTCGTGTGCGAAACTTGGAGGACTTATTGCGAGGGCAGTTGTTGACTGCAAGGAAATAAAAATCCAGCAGTATACGACGTGCTGATGGCAGACCAGAAAGAGGAACGAGTTGTCGCCAAGTCCGGCATGTCGCACGACATGCAATGAGCGACTTCATAGGCATGATCGTGAAGACACGAAAGAAGACGTCTTCCGGCAACGCATGACATTCGCTCTGAGGACGCTTTTTGTGAAACATGTGGAAAACTTGGAAGCCCTCAGTTAGAGTGGATTTATATATGTGCAGCACTTTGGTTTCGAGTCAGAGTCTCATCCAGGTGTCTTGATGCAAAAGGAGACCATTGGCACCGACGTCGCAAAAAAACCGAGAAGTTCCCTCTACAGTCCCGCCCATGCGCCTACACTTTCAGAGTTCATTTGAAAAGAGGGGACGTGATGTCGCTCTAGGACTTGAAGCTTCAAGCTTCAAGCCTCAAGACGCGTTTGAAAAGAAATTGGAAGAGAAGCAAGAGAACCAACGAACGACAGCTCGAATGGCTTGTGAGAAAAAACTATTGATCCGTTGCGTCACCCAACATCCGTTGCCGTTGATCAAATCCACCTCAACTTTTGGCTCCCAGGAAGGCGCCAGGTAATGATCGACATCTCAGTACCCTCAGCTACCTGAACAGCAACTTCAGCTATGAGCGACGTCCGTACACGCAAGAAATCCACGAAGGACTCTCCGAAGAAGACCCAGGAGGTCCCGAAGCGGAAGAACGGGGTGAGTAAATTTGGACTTCATGCGTTTATTGAGAAAGCAGCTCACAGGAAGCCTATTCTTATGCGTCTCATTTTTGAACCTGAACGTAGGGCGCGACAGCGGGCGATGTCGATACTGTCTCTTCATTCTCAACGACCTTCATTTGGTTACCCGTTGTTCTCGCCGTTGGGGTCTATCTTTATCTGGTGCGTCAGCTACCAGGGGTTTCCTATCGAACTGTCGAAGTGATCTATGAATCTTAGAACCCTTCAGTACTCGTCAACTTTGTTGACGACTTCATCGGATTCTCAGAACATTATGACGCAGCTCCGGTAGCCCGTCAACCAGTCTTAAATTATCTGCCACCCGACGACGCGAAACGGGATGCTGTCCTTGCAGCCTTCAGGGTGAGAAGCATTGCATCGTATCTCGCGAGATCTACAGCTGAAGGGCTCTGTGATGTAGCATTCATGGCGCGCCTACGGTACATATCTCCTCACCGTAGTTCTGCAAAAGCTGACGAGCCATGTTTATTCCAGAAAAGAATGCAATGGGCGACGACGAATACCACCCTCTCAGTCGGAAGGGATCAAATTTGACCGAAGCTGGAGGGATTGGGTATATGGTCGTAGACGTGCTCGACTCTTTGCAAGTTATGGGTCTGAAGGATGAATACGCTCGTGCACGTAAATGGGTTGAGGAGAAGTTGACGTTCGAGCGGAATGCTACTTTCAGCACTTTCGAGGTACGATTCATTCGCTCCTCCGTCACTTAGATTCCAATCGCATTTGCACCGCTTTAGACCACGATTCGCGTGCTAGGAGGTCTCCTATCAGCGTACCACCTCTCCGACTACGACCCCCTCTACCTCGACAAGGCTGTTGAACTCGCAGACCGGATGCTGCCAGCCTTCAACACCCCTTCAGGTTTACCTCTCCCCCTCGTCAACCTAGCTGAGGCGAAAGGGTATCACACATCCGACTTCCCTGGTCTGTCGAGTATAGCAGAAGTTGCCACTCTCCAGCTCGAGTTCCGCTATCTAGCTGAGCTGACCGGGGATGAGGTGTACTGGCGTGCTGTTGAGAAGGTGACTGCCATTTTTCCATTTATTACCACTCATACTTTGCTAACGCGTTTTTGATGATAGGTCATGGACGTTGTCAAGCGTGCTCGGTTGCCTCATGGCCTGGCGTCGATATTCTTGGCGTTCGTCCACTCGATAAAGCTCAATGCTCTTCCTGGTACTGACATATTTTCCTGTAGGATCGAAGACGGGCAGTATCACACCTCCGCCATTCGACTTGGTTCTCGAGGAGATTCTTTCTACGAGTATCTGCTCAAGCAATACATCCAGACTGTGAGCCTCGGACTCTTTGTCGGCATGCCGGTCTTACTCATAGCTCCTTCAGAACAACTCGGAGCCTGTCTACCGCGAGGTGCGTAACGACTTGGCGCTTTTGTTACAATTGGTTGCATATTGAGCACTCAGCATAACAGATGTATGAAGACGCCATGGACGCCATCCACCAATATCTAATCCAAAAAAGCATGGGCAACCAAATGATCTACACCTCCGAGCTCATTCCGGAAAATGGACCGAATGGCGAACTGTAGGCCCCTTCCTTTTCTTCCTCTCAAGGCACAACTCACTCAAGCACCTCTCAGGACGTGGCGCCTCACACCCAAACAAGACCACCTCGTATGCTTCTTCGGCGGCTCCCTCATGCTAGGCGCCACACGCACCGGTGCAACGGGCCAAACTGTCTCTGTCCCCCCTCGACCAGAGGAGTTGACGGAGAAGGGGCTGAGGGATTGGAAGACGGGCGCGGAGCTCATCAAGACTTGTATGCATACGCATGATACTAAGACGTCAGTATCTCTGTTTTATGAATCTGGATTCGACGGTGGAAGGCAAGGTGCTGACAGATAATACTTTGCTTCAGGGGATTGGCACCTGAGATCGTGTACTTCCGTGTGCCCAGCGATGGTATGGACGGATATGCCATGGCACCTCCAGACTGGTACATCAAAGGCGCAGCGTGAGTCTTTTGCCCTTCTATCTAGAGCCTTAATTTGCCAAATGACATCCCCTCTCCAGTGCTGGCGAATTCCCGCCCTACGACGCGCGGTACATGCTGCGACCCGAAACAGTCGAATCTCTGTTCATCGCCTACCGGTTAACAGGTGACCAGCGGTACAGGGACCACGGGTGGCGCATCTTCGAGGCGATTGAGAAGCACTGCTATGTCCCCGAGGGCGGGTTCGCGACGGTGGTCAATGTGGATGAGAATCCGGCGAGGTTGGAGGATAAGATGGAGACATTCTTTTTGGTGAGCTGGTTTTTTCTCCGATATGAGGAATTGGCTGCTGATGGGGAACTTTGAATAGAGCGAGACATTGAAGTATCTTTATTTGCTTTTTTCAAGTTCGGAATTGGTACCACTGGACAGTGAGTTGACATTTTCACCAGCTGAAACTTTTTGGGTTTCTGATTCGCCGTTCCTTCAGAATACGTCCTGAACACAGAAGCACATCCACTCCCCATTTTCAACCCTTCAATAAAGACAGGGTTCTCATAGCCACCCAGACACTCCATATGTAGACCCAAAATCAAAAATAATTCACATCTTACAACCCAGTCCAAGAGCATGCATGCATCATGGTAGCACATAATATCGATAGCATACAACACAAAATGATCATACGAGATGGAAAACGTGTGGCGAGTAGTTTACTCCTCATCCTCCTCATCACCACCCTCCTCCTTCTTGGCGGCAGCGGCCATGCGCTTGCGCTTGACGCGACCGGGACGGCCTCCACCATAGGGCGAGGTGAGGGCGAAGTCAATGTGTTTTTGGGAGTCGAGACGGACGACGAAAGATGGGACGTTGACAATTTGCTTGCCAACGCTGGATAGCAAAAAAGCGTCAGACAAAACAAAAGTTGTACTGAAAATTAAAGGACGCACCGGATGTGCCTCTGCCTGATCAGGACACGAGCGTGGTGGATGCTCTTGGCCAATCCGCTCTTGAACACCTGAGTCTGCAGCCTTCGCTCCAAGAAATCCTCGATCTTGAGGGCGAGCACGTAATCGAGACGCATGCGGGTCTCATCGAGCACACCGATGCGCACGAGACGGCGGATGAGGGCGTTACCCTCGAAGAGGCGCTTGGGGTCCTTGTCGTCGAGCTTGAGCAGCTCACGGGCGGCACGACGGATCTTGGACAGGATCAGGGCGATACGCCAGATCTCGCGCTTGTTGCGGAGACCGTATTCACCGGCGAGCTAGAACAAAGCATTTTGTGAGTTAATTGAGTCATTGTGAACACAAAAAGACATACCTTCAGCTCTGCATCGAGACGAGCCGAGGTGAAGGGACGGCGGGGGACGTTGTAACTGTAAATTTGTTACATAGAGTAACAATGGGGAGCATTGGCTTGTCAGCACAACTGCTATCACCCTCCACTAGCCAGTGGATCTTGACGAAAAGAAAACTATCTGCAAAAGTCAAACTCACGTCTTGGAGTGGTTTCTTGGAGCCCTGGTCTCGACATTGTTAGCACCCCTTCATCCCCAGCACATATCGAGGACACTACCTTGGCATTTTTGAAGAAAAGAACGAAGTCGGCGGCTACGACAGCGACGACGACTTGCGTTGATGTGCGGGGTGGTCTTGAGGAGGCGGCGGAAACAGGACCTTGGCTTCGACAACTTGCGTCTGACGGGGTGGGACAGCCAAAGAGTGCCAAACAAAATAAACTCTGAGGCACAGCCACAACTGTACAGGACTACGGCAGCCACTCGGCAATTCCCGGTCCACACCAAATTGTGCTTGCCCCTCGACACCGGATAGGATAACGACAACGCCCCCTGTGAGTCGAGCGAATTGCTGTCTGTGTGTTGGAGGATATAGGCGCTGACGCTGCTGGGTTCTGCTAGTCCTCAAGATGCCACACTCCTTCGGTTACCGCGCGCGTACGCGCCACATGTTCAAGAGGGGCTTCAAGGGTGCGCTTTTTGCTGGGTGTGTTGAGTCGGTGGAGGGATGCTGATGGTGTTCTAGAGCATGGCCCCGTCAAGATGTCCACTTTCCTCGTCAACTACCATGTAGGAGACATTGTTGACATCAAGGCTAACGCTGCGCAACAAAAGGGCATGCCCCACAAATACTACCACGGGTGCGTTATTTTGCCTTGGTATATCATGTTTTAGAAGTCCTGATTTGTTTGCGATTTTTCAGCCGAACTGGTATTGTGTACAACGTCACCCCCTCCGCTGTTGGTGTTATCGTGTACAAGGTCGTCGGCAACCGCTACATTGAGAAGCGAGTGAACCTCCGCATTGAGCACATCCGTCACTCAAAATGCCGTCAAGAATTCTTGGACCGAGTGAAGGCTAACCATGATGCTCACGTTGCTGCTAAGGAGAAGGGCGGTGAGTTTGAAATATTTTTGAAGATTTTGACGTGGTCCTGATTAACATAATCTACAGAGCGTGTTAACCTCCGCCGCATCCCTGCTCAACCCAGGGAAGCCCACACCGTCACCACCAAGGACAACTCTCCCCAGACAATGGTCCCTGTTCCTTACGAGACAACTATCTAATGGAATGGCATCCCTTCGTTTCCCGCTTGTTATCTTACGCTACCTCATGCACGGTTGTTTGTATGTCCGCCCTCTATTGCTCTATGCTCATGCAACACGCCAAAATTAAAACATCGACCATCGCCGTGTATTCTCGCTGTGAGTTGTTGGATTTCAACGTGTCGGAGGTTGTGTCAGTGTGAAGCACATGTTGTATTCATGGGCTGGACTGCTGATATTGTGAGTTGAAGGCTGCTCATCGTTGTCCTCTCCTGTCAGACTGGTGCATGCGTAAGGTGTGAACGAGGCCTGGTTTTTGATTTCAAAAATGAATTTCCCTGGATAAGATAAGATAGAGCGCCAGCACGCATGTGCCCAGGCTCCTCCTTTGACGGCCGAGCCATCCTGAGCCCTCTCTGCATTGCTGTCGTTATCCGATATCTCTCCAATGTGGACATGTCACCGCTTGGTCGTGTGGTCCATCCCTGTCTCTTCTCCCGAACAACCGTGACGGCAAGCATATATAAGCAGCGTCACTTCGGATCTTCCAGTTGCACTTGCTTAGCTTATCTGACTCCTACACTGACTACAACGACGACCATGGCCATTGAGCTTCTTCCTCTGCCTTTGCCTGCTTCGGCGGATAAGTCTAAACTTGCTGAGTTTGGAAGAGAGGTGAAGGGCGTTAATCCTGCCGAGGTTAGTCCGGAGGAATTCAAGGAGATCGAGCAGGCTTTGTACAAGGTAAGCTCAACACTTACCTCTAGACTGAAGTGACTATATGCGCGCTAGTATGGCGCTTTACTCTTCAGGAATGCCAAAGTGTCGCCCGCGCAACAGTACGCTTTGACGAAGGTCCGCGCTCTCTTTCTTGCCTGCCCCACACTCAATGACCAAGCCCCTATTTTCAGGCGTTCGACCCGCAATCTGAGAGCTACGGCCACGGGAACAACAAAACCGGCTCAACGAAGAAGTCCATCCTCCACCCTGATCTTAAGACCATCCCCTCAGTCCCGCAAGTGCAGCTCATCGGCAACGGCACGGTGTACAACCACGAGGGCCTTGCCGAAGCGAAGCTCAAGCACCCTAGCCACACGACGTTCCACAAGACCCGCGTGTCGCCCGAGGACGAGGAGAAGGGCGTGACGCGCTTCTACAGGTGGCATATCGACGCCGCTTTATACGACCTCAACCCGCCCAAAGTGACGACGCTCTATGGGCTGACCGTGCCGCAGGGCGCGAAGCAGGTGTGTCGGTACGACGATGGGACGGGCGACGAGCTCGAGGTGCCCCTTGGCACGACGGCGTTCGTTTCTGGGAAGGTGATGTTTGATATTTTGCCGCCTGAGTTGAAGAGCTTGGCGGTGAGGGCGAAAGTGAAGTATGCCCCGCATCCGTATGTGTGGATGGCGCCTGCTCGTGCGATGCCGACGGGGTTGGGGATTGAGAGTGAGGGGCTGGAGATGTCGCTTGAGGAGCTGCCGCCTTGGGAGGAGGAGAAGCTCAAGGTGTTGCCTGTGGTACGTTTTCGAAATGTCGTTATATGTGTCATGCAAAGGAATTGACGAATGGATCTAGGTGTGGAAGAACCCTGTCACTGGTGATCTGCACTTCCAAGTGCATCCTTGTGGTGCTATGGAGCTGCTTGTCGATCCTCTGCCAGAGGGTGCGAAGCGGGAAGGTGCGCTGTACCCTGATGGAGCGCATATAACCGACCTCAAGGAGGTCCGTGAGCTCCTGTATAAGATGCAGAGGCCTGGTATTGCTCCTTCTGTAAGTCTTTCCATTCCCTGCCTGATTTACACCGGGAGGCTGATTGTGTGTGGGGTTGTAGCTCGTTTATCCTCATGACTGGTATGTCGGTTACTTTCTTCCAATGCCGTATAGAACCTGATGACGTTCTGCATTAAAGGCAAGAGAATGACTTTGTCCTCTTCCACAACCGAGGTTTGCTACATACCGTCGTAGGCGCCTTCAAGCCCGACCAAGTCCGCGCTTTCCACCAATGCAATCTTGCTGCATCCGATGTACCCACTGGACCTACGCCTGAAGATGTCAAGGCCTATGCTTGAACGATGTTCGTCGAATAGGACCATACCTCAAGTGCTTATCATAATTTCGAGGGGCGAACAGGCCTGAGCCCGAATCTCGTTATCGCATTCCGTTTTGTCGCTAATTGCTATCTACAATTTTGCTCCTACGTGTATTTCTAGTGTAATAGTATCAGAACCTTCTTGTGTTGCATTCTTTCTTTGCTGATATACCCCTACATATGGATGCAAGTTCGAGGCCACCACTGCTTCGACGACGTTAAGAAACTAATGGTCTGTTTTAGGTTGTGTCAAGACTCAATCAACCTTGATTAGCTATATATCCCCCGTTCTTCACGGCGCTATATCAGGCAGTTACTGTGACTTAGACGATCTACTTCCTACCAGTACGTTTCATGCGACGACCATGACCATCGAGCTCATTCCTCTTCCCTTGCCTGCTTCTGCAGATGCGACCAAGCTTGCTGAGTTTGGGAGAGAGGTGAAGGGCGTGAGCCCTGCCGAGGTTAGCCCGGAAGAGTTCAAGGAAATCGAGCAGGCTTTGTACAAAGTACGCCGGGCGCTTGCTTCCAAATCGCATCCAAGTGAATATACACGCTTCAGCATGGCGTCTTGCTGTTCAGAAATGCAAAACTGTCGCCCGCACAACAGTGTGCACTGACCAAGGTTTGCTCTGCACTTCCATGACTTGAACTGTCCCACATCGCTAACGCAAACCCCTATCTTCACCCCACACTACACTCAGGCATTCGACCCCCAATCCGAGAACTACGGCCACGGGAACGACAAAGCCGCCTCAAGAAACATATCCATCTTTGGCCTCAAAACCATCCCGTCCGTGCCTCAAGTACAGCTCATCGGCAATGGGACGGTGTACAACCACGAAGGCATCGCCGAAGCCAAGCTCAAACATCCCTCTCACAAGACCTTTCATAAAACTCGTGTCCCTCCGGAGGACGAGGCGCGCGGTATGACGCGGTTCTTTAGGTGGCACATTGATGCTGCTTTGTACGACGTCAACACACCCAAGGTGACTACGCTCTATGGACTCAAAGTGCCTCGAGGACCGAAGCAGGTGTGCAGGTATGACGATGGAACGGGAGACGAGCTAGAGGTGCCTTTGGGGACCACGGCGTTCGTTTCGGGCAAGGTGATGTTTGATATCCTTCCCCCCGAGTTCAAGAGTCTCGCGGTACGTTCGAGGGTGAAGTATGCACCTCACCCGTATGTGTGGGTTTCGCGTGCTCGTGCCATGCCGACGGGCTTGGGTATTGAGAGTGAGGGGCTGGAAATGCCGCTTGAGGAGCTGCCGCCCTGGGAGGAGGAGAAAATCAAGGTGTTGCCTGTGGTATGTTTTTGAAATCTCGTTATATGCGATGTGAGGAAGACTTATGAATTATCTCAGGTGTGGAAGAACCCTGTGACGGGTGATCTGCACTTCCAAGTGCACCCTTGTGGAGCTATGGAGCTGCTTGTCGATCCTCTACCAGACGGTGCGAAGCGGGAAGGCGCGTTGTACCCCGACGGCGCGCATATGACCGATCTTGAAGAAGTCCGTGAACTCCTGTACAAGATGCAAAGGCCTGGGATCTCTCCTTCTGTAAGTCTTTTTGGTGCCTCTGATACTCGTAAAGAAGCTGATTATATGCGGTGTTATAGCTCGTTTATCCACATGATTGGTACGTCTAAAGACTTCGTTTACTTGTAATTTATAATTCGAACTTTGAACCTGATTGTCTCTTTCATTCTAGGCAGGAGAATGACTTTGTTCTCTTCCACAACCGTGGTTTGATGCATACTGTAGTCGGCGCTTTCAAGCAAGACCAAGTCCGTGTTTTCCACCAGTGTAACCTCGCCGCATCTGATGTACCGACTGGACCTACGCTCGAGGATGTCAGGGCCTATGCATGAATGATTTCGTCTGATATTGTGTGTGTTATATGTCTTCTTGTGTCGTGATTTTGCAACTGATTTCATCCTCGTTCCTTGGAATCAAGCCTTGATGTTTCTGACATGTCGACTCTGCTTCGTTGCTAATTGCTGTGTATTTTTTTTCCCGCACGTATCCACAATGTATGCTACCACCAACGTCTTTTCATTTACATGAAATTCCTTCTGCTGTCGCTTTTCACTCACTTTCACGAGGTTGCTCACTGTTTTTGACGAAGAGGTAAATCCCTCGCTGAGTTCTATTTTCGGACGGATTTCCTTTTGGAGGAAGAGATTGTCCATTTTGAGGTTACGTTGGCTGACCTCCATCATTGCTCCGATCTTTAGCCAAAGAGTCAGCCAGGAGGCTGGCAGAAAACTAGTCTAGTCGAGCCTCATAAAGCGCGCAGATGCTCAACGAACTTATAACGCGCCTTTTGACCTACTCGCTCTTCCCAAACTCACCAACATCTGAACTAGTACATCAAAATGTTTCGCAAACTCGTCGTCTTTGCCACTTTCCTCTGTGCCGTCACTGCGACTTCTCAAGGTGTGTTGAGTACCCTGACGTCGCATATACGCAACCTTTCTCATAAACCTCTAGCTCCCAGAACTCGACAAGGCACCATCCAAATCCAACGCGACATGACCTCGGACCCGCTCAAGCAAGACATCCAAGATTTCGGCTGCGTTGTCATCAAGCGCGCTGACGGAAAGGGTGGACTTCCGTACGCTGCTGTCTCTGGCGGTGCGAAAGGAAGCGAGTGTGCGCAGTTCGAAATTATCTTCGAGGGCGAGGAGTTTGATTTCAGCGATCGGAGGTATCGGTTCAAGGAATTGTGAGTCCTTCCACTTTTTTTCATCGCGTTACACAACTGAAATGTACTGACTCTGCCTCTTTCTGAACTCTAGGTCGACTGGCAAGATGATGTTCCACCCTGCCAACAGCCACTGGATCTACTTCAGCAATGAGGAAGGCGACAAGTCCGACTCGACGCTCTTCTACGGCGAGGACTACGTCTTTTGGAACACCCAGCTGCCCAACATGATGCTCCGACCTGCCAACTCCAAGGATCGCATTTACGCTCAGTACGACTCGGGCGATATGAATGTGAAGGGCAGTGGATTCAAGCCATTTATCAATTTCAAGTTCAACTGGTGATACGCTACGTACGCTTGTAAGCAGATGTACTTATAAAAATGTACGACTCGGACTACCAAGTATGTACAGAGAAAATCACTGATAACTCGCTTCTGTTACTCCGCCAACGCCTTCCGAGAATATATATATTGTTATTCAGAGTCGACCTTGAGAAAGCAATCTTATTTCTAGTATCTCATGCACTTCGTAGCGCCTCGGACCGAATAAGATCCTCGGCGGCCTTCGATCTCGGCTTGATGGTACACTTGAAAGGATGTGGATGGCTAGGTAAAAGAGAATGAAAGGCAGATCAAGCAACCGGAGGTCATGTACAGTCACTTACAAAGTCGCGCTGAGAAGACCATCGTACTCGACGTGTGGTTCAAATGGGTTCCCATTCTCGTCCAAAGGATTTGAAATCTCGAATGTGGAGAGGAATGATGCGATCCAGATCCATAGGAGTGCCTTACCAACACTGGCGCCAGGACAAATCCTTCGGAAGGTATAAGTAAGCCTTGACTAAACTTTTACATAAAGGCGGCACGACGCGCACCGTCTACCAAACCCGAAAGCTACTGAATTAGGATCACGCACAGTCGGATCCAATTTGCCGTCTGGCGTCAAAAACCGTTCTGGCCTAAATGAGGAAGGGTCGGGATAATCCTTCTCATTATGGAGCATTGCCCTAGCGCATCAATATTAAAATCGAGTCGAATAAAAAGGCGTATTTGACACTTACCAGATATTAGCGAGAACTAAAGCGCCTTTTGGTATGTGATAGCCCTTGTATACATCGTCTGCCGTGACTTCATGAGGGAGACCTACTCGAACACATAAGGATCAGACAGCCTCCTCTTTAAAATTGAAATTTTGGAAGATTTACCCAAAGGTGCCACTGGTTTCCATCTAACGTTCCACAATGTGAGTTGTGACTTCGACACTAGGGAGGCCACTCACCTTGTAGATTCTCTAAATACTGCAGAGGTGTACGGCAAATTTGGTTCGTCATCGAAATCAGGCAATCGTCCACGAAGGACGCGATCCAATTCCTCTTGGGCCTTCTTCTGGACATCTGGAAAGCAAAGCATTGCCGCAAGAAATGACTGAATAGCTGCAAAACTGGTATCGCTTGCGCCTGTTGGATTTGACCTCAAGTTGTAGCAGATTATGACGACGCGAGGCTGCCTGGAACTTACCAGCGAAAAGGAGCGCAGCTGTATCTTTAATCACGGCCTTACGATGCTCGACGTCAGGTTCTTCGCCTATATTTTCCATGAATTGTGAGACAAGTGAGTCTTCCACAGTCTTGGAAGCCTAGATGATTGTTAGACAGGTTTACCAAAAGATGATGGACGGAGAGGTAGAACCAGGTTCTTCAATGCTTCATCGTATGGTATATTGTGAAAATCTTTTTGAAGTCTCTTCCACTCATTTGCCTGCTTTTGAAACCCTGCACCTGGCATCCATTCAGGAATGTACTTAAGCCACGGAATGAGATCAACGAGAAACGCCCCAGGAATAGCTGCGTCGAGTAAGCTCTTGATGGCACGCTGTGCCAAGCCTATGAAGGGATCGTTGACATCACGGAATTTCAGACCATAAGCTAGCGATATCGCTATGGCACCTGTCGAACTCAGAAAGGTGAGCTGGAGCAAGATCGGGACCAGCATCATGAAAGTGATATTTACTACTGTATTATGTCGTTGAAGTCTTGTGGGCGGTCAAGAAGATTTGTCAACGCTCTTCTTACGAATTTGATAAGTCGGTCCCGATAGACGTTGGCATTTTTATTGCTCAAGTATTGTTGGAACATGCGTCGGCGCTCTTTCCAGGGTCCGGTGTACCCCATCAAGGAGAAAAGCCAATCGTAACCCATGCTATGTGTGGTTCTGAATAAACGGTCTTTCCAGAAAAGCGACGTCATGACTCACAGGTCGATTAGCATGGTGAAATGCGGCCTGATTGGTTCCGAGGCCATGAGCTGAACCTTATTGGAAAGCACTTAGAGTTTACCCACCGGCCAGAAAAGATGGTCGATTTCTTATCAAGGAGGTCTGTCGCTGCTCCGAAAGAATTGAGGACGATAACATGCCGACCAGGAGCAGTCAAGTGAATGATATCCGAGTCTGTCAACGACTGAGCTGGTGTACATGTTCTTATACGTGGAAGATAAACAGCGCACTTAATTCTCTCCCCCATTGCTCATATATCTCCCAGGCAAAGTAGACTGGAAATTGAAACAGATTCCCAACCACTGGCAGCCCTTTGGGACCTGGCGGATAAGGCGAATGTTGTATTGAACGACCTTTGAGGTACAGTATCAACGTCGCTGCAAGACCAACGAGCAGCAAGACTTCATCCGTTCCAATAGTCGTTGTTGAGAAGATCATGGGGCTGGGAAAAGGAAAAGGTAAGAAAGAAGTCAAACCGACCGTGGGCTTTCCTCTCTCTTGATAATGACATAGCCTATGTTATTCCGGGAATATTTGTTCAAGGAAACACCAGGCATTCATGGAGATGATTAGGGCACGAGGTTTAGGATGACTGCTTGCAGCCAATGTCTGATTCTCAAGTTGCTTAGGGCCGAACCGCCGTGTACCAGAGTAACACAATCTATTATCAGCATATTTGGTTCCATTGAATTGAACATTCGAATTCTCTCGACAGCCTGAGAGAATTCTGGTCTTAGCTCTGCTGAGAGACATTTCTAAGCAAACTTTCAACAGAAGGAAGCCCAAAATACCGTTTCACAAGGTACTCCAATGGTCAGGGTCGAGAGGATCAACTGACGGAATCTCGAACAACTCTCTGCGGTCAATCCCTGGTATGCAGAGTCAAAGGCTTAGAGAGCATCAACTGACAACGCCCTGAGAGCTTGTGGCAGCAAGACCGCTGGCAGTCCGCTGCTTCCATTCCAATACACACATAGAGAAAGCATTCAGAAAGCATCCACGTAATCCTTTCGGCTGAGTGCTTCGACGAAATCGTTGGCTGATCTGTCTCCTTGTCCCACTCAAACAAAAATGTTCCCGTGTCCATATTCGTAGACCGACCTCCTTGACCGGTGTTTAAGCTTCGATTCCTGCCAATCTGATCAACTCCTCAGCGGCTTTTGATCGGGGCTTGACCGTGCACTTGAAAGGTAATGGGTGGCTTGAGCAGATTTTAGAATGCCTTGCAATTTATAGTATAACGAACAGATCACTTACAATGTTATAGAAAGCTCGGGCGAATATTCGACAGAAGGTTGTACTGGTTCGTTATTCTCGTTCAAGGTTGGGTGGATATCGAACACGGAGAGAAATGTAGCAATCCAAATCCATAGAAACGATTTCGCAACGTTCGCGCCAGGGCAAGTCCTAGAGAACTGAATCAGATTTCTAGCGTGGATGGTGAGATGGCAAAAGCAGAAACAGACCGTCTGCCGAACCCGAAAACAATTTCAGAGGGATCTTGCACATCAGGATTCTCATCTCCCTCGGCCGTCAAGAAACGTTCGGGCTTGAAAGAGGACGGGTTGGGATAGTCTGCCTCATTCTGAAGCATTGCCCTAACGTGATTTGATTAGAAAGATGATACGTAAAGGAGTAGATCAATCACCATTCATTTGCAATCACGTATGCCCCTCCCGGGATATGGTAGCCTTTGTAGATATCATCTTCTGTGAGTTGGTGTGGTACGCCTGCAGGTTCAAATGCCCTCTTAATGGAAAATTGGTCACAGAAATGACAAGACTCACCCAGAGGTACGGCAGGCCTCCACCTGTTCGCTTTGTAAGCTGCTCAATCAATAAGGGAGCGTCAATGGAAGAAACAGTACCTCATGATTTCCTTGAGAAGCGCGGAAATATATGGAAGTTTCGGTACATCGTCAAAATCAGGTAATCGCCCTTCGAAAGCATGATCCAACTCTTTCTGCGCTTTCTTCTGCGCCTCTGGGAAGCAAAGCATTGCCACGAAGAATGTCTGGACCGAAGCAAATGTCGTATCCATTGCAGCTGGTAGGTATGAGGTGAGTTCATGAGCGGTTGATAGGGTAGGAATGGATTTTACCAGTGAAGACAATAGCAGCTGTGTCTTTGATTATTTTTGTCTGGTGGTCGAAATTGAGGCTGTAGTCCAACTTCGGGACGAATTCAGAAACCAAGGATGGATAGGCTCTACCAGCAGCCTGCTTGCAAGGATCAGCAGGATGTAAATGGACGAAGTCGAGGCATGGGAAGAGGCCACTCAGAGCCCTGGACTGACCACATTCTCGATCGCCTCGGCGTAGGGTAATTCGTACATTTCTTCTTGTAATTTCTTCCATTCCCTTGCCTTATGCTTGAATCCGGCACCAGGAAACCATTCTGGCACATACTTCAGCCACGGTACGAAATTCACCAAAAAAGCCCCTGGAAGAGTTGCGTCTAGAGCAGCTTTCAAAGCGCGTTCTGCCTTGTCCAGAAACGGATCATTCGTGTCGCGGATCTTCAAGCCGTATGCCAGCGACAATGCGAGTGCACCAATTGTACTCCAAAGTAGAATACATCAGCAAGCACGTCATTGATATCAGATGATGTCTAAGTGGATAGCTTACTGCCTGGCTATGTCCAAAGAATCCTCTGAGTTATCTAGCATGCGTACCATTGCCCTTCGCACGGCCTTTGACTCCTGGACTCGATATATATCGACGTTCCGACTGCTGAAATACTGTTGAAACAAGCGTCGGCGCTCTTTCCAAGGTTTTCCGTATTTCATGCCAGAAAGGGCCCAATCCCACCCCATACTACGGCATCGAAGAAGCGATAAGCAACCACGTAGTCCAGTCAGATGAGCAACTTGAAGGGACTTACAGGTCGTTTAACATTGTGAATTGGGGTCTAAGAAAAGATAGCCGTTCAGCCCCTTTTGTAGACGTGCACATGTTGTTACGTGCCTGTCGGAATACTTGGAGGATCTCTTATCGAGGAGGTCGGTTGCCGTTTCGAAGGAATTCAGGATTATGAAGTCTTTTCCGGCAGCGCTCAGGTGAAGGATATCCGAATCTAGTGAATGAAAATGCTCAGAGAAAGTGACTTCGTTGGAAAACTGTTGCCTACTGTATTCTCTACTCCATTTCGCATATCTCTGCCATACGTGAGTCAGCGGGAAGTCGAGGATGTTACCTAACAGTGGTAGCTTTCTGGGCCCTGGAGGATAGGGTAATCGACTCGAACGATTGGCGAGGTATATCGAAAAGATTCCTAGCAAAGTCAGCAACAGTGCAGTTCGGTCCAATGCCACCATTGGCATGATGGTCATGATGCTTGGAGAAATGGATGGGAGGGTGAGTGAAGAGCTGATAACTTATAAAGCTTGGACGTCCAAGCTACGTAACGTCCGACACTTTCGTGACATCTGAATTCGAGGTTCACTCCTTTATGACAATGTGAAAGAACCCCCGCCTTGATATTGAGAACGAAAGGTCATGAGGCTAAGCTTCAGGGTGGTGGCGCCTCGACAGTGGAAGCGTGGAGAAAGAACGAACCGGTTGTGGCCGGAACCTAAAGATTATCTAATCAGAAATAAAGTTAAGATCTCTCAGCGGGGCCCGTCAACTTGTCGTCAATCACCTTGGGTTCCAATAAGGTCCACACTACACACTGTTGAAGACCTATCGCCGGACATTTCCGTCAGTAGTATGTATGCGGAGAATAAATGGGCCTTGGACAGGGCACCATTGCCAAAGCGAAAGGAAGATTTTGGGAAGGTTTCTGAGTCGGCATCTCTGTTTCCTGCGTCGCTGAGTTCAAAATTCCCACCAATCTTCCTTATGAAGGAATTGGCATCCCTTAAAAGGCGGATGGGTGGCAAGACCGGCCATCCGAGTGCTTTGCGATATTAATTGGTAAAGAGACTCACGCAGAGAGTAAGTATCAATGCGCAGGAAACCTGTGTGTCTCAAAGATTCAAGTTCTGTATGCTTTGCTCTCCAAGAGCTCGCCGATCAACACTTTTCGAATCATCTGGTATAGTTCGGCAAATTCTCCCCTTCCAGTAAGCCTTTAATGTGACGACACCAGATCGAGAAGGCAGTTGTTTCTTCTCGGAACACGATTCTACGTTCGTTAATGATTTTCCAGACAAATGCGCTGGGTGCTGAAAAATAAGTAGATCTGTGGATGAGGTCTGTAGCCGGAACTTTCCGCGAGCACACCTCTGAACGGTATGGATCGAGAGGTTTGAGGGTCAAGAATGTAGGTATCAGAATATAAGCACAATTCTGACGCCATCGATTGCCCATCAGCGTGATTACTACGACCTGTTTCGGGCTGCGGGGTGGGGACAAATGTTTGCAATGAGGGCTCTCTGGAAATTTTGACAATGGGAACGCGGTCGATGCGTAGCCCAAGTCTAATTAAAGAGATTCTGTGGTGTATTTTTCGACAAGGCACGCCTGGTCAAGAAAGTAGGGTAACACATGCTGGTGACCGATTGAAATTGCGTGCCAAGAAAAGTCCATCATGGTTTAGGTACATGGGTAAATCAACCCCAGAAGTAGCCCAGAGCTCTTGCCATGACATGGTCACTCGACCAGTAGAATGAATTGGACGATACCAGGGGACGAAGCATTGTGGTGCTTCTGACAGTAGAGTAGGTGACGGGCTGACTGAATTTGGAAACTCTGAGGCACATCGACGAGCTTGTTTGGCAGTCATGAAGTTGCAAAGCTCTGTGAAGTGTGAAGGGCATAAAAGTTGACGGAATAACGCCATGATATCCACGCCAGCGACACACAGCCATGCTTGGAGACTTGGAGTGGGGCCTTGATCCTACGCGGCCATCAAATCGAAAAGGCGTCGTGGAATTCACCTTATGATTAAGAATGCTCAGTAATTGACTGTAGGTAGATAAAATCAGAACACAAAGTCTTGCTTGACAGAAGGTGAGCGCATCGAGGAACCTAGCTTCATTTGACATACATTTTTGACTTATGATGCATGATATGTGGATCTACAATCCTTATCAACAATAGCCAACGCAAAAAGGGACACCTTACCGCAGTCCATTTTCATCTCGATCCGCTCTTCATTTATTCTGGAACCGCATTCGGATAGAGTTGGGGGATAATGTGGCCATCCGTCGCTGTCGGTTGACGTCGAAGTCTAGGTATAAAGTCCAACTGGCTTTGTATCCGCATTATGTTCCTTTATCGATATGGCTTCTCCCTACCTACTCTCTCCTACGTTGACCGATAAACTCGTTGTGGCAACAGCTTTCGTGACAGCTCTTTTCATATATCTCAGAAATGCTTCATATCGCCAGATGCCCTATCCTCCTGGTCCAAAAGGATTACCGCTGCTTGGGAATTTATTAGACCTTCCACGTACCTCTGCATGGGAAACGTACGAACGTTGGAGCAAAAAATTCGGTGAGGTCTCCCATTCCTTTAACCCTGCCATATCCTGATAGCGAAATCACTTACTAGGATCCAATATTCTGCACCTCCGTGTCTTGGGACAGGATGTAATAGTGCTCAATTCCTTTGAACTTGCTATCGACCTACTCGATGGGAGGTCGCTTATATATTCGGACAGGTACACCTTTCTGACTGTCAAGGAGGGAATTCCCACTGACAGCACCGACTAGGCCACGCTCTGTCATGGTGTACGAACTGTGAGCCTAGCACATCCTCGGAGGCAAATTATAACCAACCTAACAACCCTTTTTGAATAAAGGATGGGCTGGAACTGGTTCTTCTCCGGCATGCCATATGGTCGACGCTGGAAAGATCGCAGAAGGCTATTTTCACAATATTTTAACAATCGAAATGCTCGCCAATATCGAACCCGACAAATCTATTTCGTTCGAAAAGCATTAAGCCGCCTGCTAGACCATTCGGAGGACTTCTTGAGCATTGTTCGCCAGTAAGTGTTCCTAATACTCTAAGAAATCCCGTCTTTGACAAATCTTCAAAGCATGACAGGGGCAACTGCGATATCTCTTGCTTATGGGGTTGATGTACAAGATGATAATGACCCTTTTGTCAACATGTCTCAGTTGGCATTCGATACTGCTCTGGAGGCAAGCGTTCCAGGAGCTTTTCTTGTCGACGTAATACCATGGCTCAAATACGTACCTGCGTGGGTACCTGGCGCAGGGTTTCAGAGAAAGGCAAAGGAATGGAGAAAATTGCAGGAAGATGTTCATGAGCTTCCCTTCGCCACCACGGCAAAGAAAACGGTGAGTTTGATGGTCAATGGCTTGTCAAGACTGCACGAAATAACGTATGAGCACGCTGGAAATAGGCTGAGGGTACTGCAAAGCCATCACTCACCTCCTATTTCCTGGAGAAATTGAAAGACAACGGCGAGAACGCTGAGCACCAGAAGAGCGTGATCAAAGATACAGCGGGTATGGTCTTCGGAGGTGAGACTCAACACTCTTCGCACTCATCAAAGATTAAATGCCGGGCTCCAAAGGGGCTAGTGAAACTACCGCCTCGGCAGTGGAATCGTTTCTTGTGGCAATGCTTCGATTCCCTGAGGTTCAGAAAAAAGCTCAAGATCAGCTGGATCGTATCCTGAATGGAAGGCTACCTGACTTCGAAGACGAGGACGACCTACCATACATATCAGCAATAGTGAAAGAGGTCCTCAGGTGAGCAATTCGTGAGTTCGTAGATGCCTTGACTCTGAGGCCATTTTGACGGCGTTGAGAATAGGTGGAAGCCAGTTGTTCCCTTTGGTAAATAGTCTCGACTTTGAATTATGCTCTACAATTGACTGTTCAAAAGGTATACCACACCAAGTCAGCGAGAATGACGTGTCTGAAGGATATTGTATACCTAAAGGAGCATGGGTCATTGCCAATTCGTGGTAAGTACGATCATCCAAAGTTTGATGCGAAGAATTTCTGAGGTATTTTCGGGTTATTGAAGGGCAATGCTACAGGATCCGGAAGCTTACCCTGATCCTTCGACCTTCAGGCCAGAACGTTTCCTGACGGAGGACGGTCGGTTGAACCCAGATGTGCGCGACCCTCGTTTCATGGTTTTTGGTTTTGGCAGGCGGTGAGCGTGCATTCGAGACTGCACTTCATCATGGCGTTGAATCGCCTAGAGAATATGCCCAGGTGCCCAATTGGCAATGTCGAACTTATGGATTTGGGCCGCGTCCTTCCTCTCGACCTTTAGCATTACCAATGCAAGAGATGAAGATGGCACAGTCATCGAATCGTCTGTGGAGTACAACTCCGTCAGTTTGACACTGTAAGGTCTCTACCACTTGCCTGGAGATCATACCTGATGAATTCGACCCCATTTCATAGTCGTCCGCTGCCGTTCAAATGTTCGATTCGACCAAGATCCCCAGCATCAGAAAACCTACTCAGGTTCCAGATGTTTGACGACGCTTAGACAATAGAATTACGTTCGTGTGGTGGATGAATGGGGTACTGCACTCAAATGCAAGTACGGCATTAGCCAACAGAGTTCCCAAGCAGTGCTCCTGCAATCGGCTCCAGAGGCAGTGATCTTGTCGGACCGTTGACTGTTTAATTCGACGGAGTGTTGGTCCTTGCATGTCCCGTTCTGACCGCCTTTGTCTCTTGCGAAAGAGAATAAGCGACCGCACAGCGACGATGGACTTTCGGCGACCTTTCGACGGTCCGACAAGTGCGATATTGTTGTGTAGTGCCCGGTAGTTGCCGACTAAGTCATGTGATGTCGTTCACTGATAGAGTCTTGAGTTCAATGACCGTGGCGGTCGGGAACCCGCGTCTTGCCTCTTCACCAGAGCTTATGAGCATCCAATTATGCATTTCTCATCCGTATGTGCTTCCCTGTATCTGTTTGGTTGAGTCAAGCTCTGCGCCTATTCCGATGACCACAAGTTGCATCGAGCCTTTCAGAGCCGCTTCTGAGTCTGTCTATGTCGACGCGTCACCGCAGGCAACTTGAATGAAACGACTAGCACGGTCGTGCCCTCGTACATCAAGGGTCATCACAACTCTGGACATCGCTTCTACTAATGACATTATCGCCTAAAGTCTGTGGGATATTTTTCATGAAACTCACTCCCTGGTCGCGACATCCGCAGACGACTTGCCGTCCGATACGGTCACCTAGTTATCGCGAGCGGTAGGGTATCGGAAACTATGTATTCAGGTACTGGTTGCGTGGTCATTTATATAGGGTGCAGCGACCGCACTGGTAATGTAATATCTCAAGCATCATGATTCTTGTTCAGTTAGCTGCATCCTCAAGGGATAAACTTATCCTTTTCGTGACTTTGACTTTAATCTTATTCACATACCTCAAAAGCCGTCGTCGCGCTCTACCATACCCCCCAGGCCCCAAAAAGCTTCCCCTACTGGGAAACCTGCTAAACTTGCCACAGACCTTTGGATGGGAGGTCTATTCTCGATGGGGGAAGGAGCTTGGTATGTCTTGACCTCCTCAAACGAAGAGTGCTCTATCAACTTCCAAGTACAGGCTCAGATATCATTCACCTGCAAGCTTTTGGCCGAGACCTGATCGTGCTCAATTCCCTGAAAGTGGCTACGGACCTTTTGGACCGTAAATCCTTGATTTATTCGGGCAGGTGTGTTCTGAATGCCTCTCTTTCTCTCGTGATTCATTGCCTGATAATCCACTTGAAAGGCCTCATTTGACTATGACGAATGAGCTGTGAGTTCCCACTTTACAACAATCAAATTTTGAAGCACCGAGTCTCACAGTTTGCCTTGAAAACGTAGCATGGGTTGGAATTGGTTCTTCTCAAGCATGCCGTACGGTAACGCCTGGAAAGAGCGTCGGCGATTGTTTCTGCAGTACTTCAGCAATCGAAACAAGCATCTGTACCAAAGTCGGCAAACGCATTTCATCCGCAAGACTCTAGCGCATCTCTTAGATCACAACGATGACGTCTTGGGCACGATAAGGCAGTAAGTCCATAGGCGTTTATGCTTGAACATGACGAGTGTTAATGCATGGCCTATCTTCCAAAGCATGGCAGGCGGCATCGCTATATCTCTTGCCTACGGAGTCCAAGTACAAAACACCAATGATCCTTTTGTTGAGATGTCCGAAATCGCGGTCCAATCCGCACTCGACGCAACCATTCCAGGAGCTTTCCTCGTCGACGTTATGCCATGGTTGAAGTATATTCCATCGTGGGTACCAGGGGCAGGTTTCCAGAAGAAGGCCAGGGAATGGCGAAAATTGCAGGAAGAAGTCCATGAGCTGCCCTATTCCGAGACGATCAAAAGCATGGTCAGTCAGTTTCAATATTGCAGCGTCGGCCTGACCTGATGTGGCAAATGGCAGACTCAGGGTTTTGCTCAGCCTTCTCTTACTTCGCATTCTCTCGAGGGACTGGAGGGCGACTCTGACACCGAATATCAAAAGACAGTCATCAAAGATACTGCGGGGATGGTATACGCAGGTGAGGACATCCTCCATGCTCCAGCTTCTTTTGCCCTTTGTCTGACGTGTCCTCAACCACAGGCGCCACTGATACAACTGCTTCAGCAATTGGGACTTTCTTAGCTGCCATGCTCCAGTTCCCCGAGGTCCAGCGAAAGGCACAAGAGGAATTGGACCGCGTCCTTGAGGGCAGGCTACCGGAATTCACTGACGAGGAAAATCTCCCTTATATCTCCGCTATCATAAAGGAAGTCTTGAGGTGTGTTGGTTCCAACTTGAAATTGAACTAACTTATACTTATCTTATGACAAACAGATGGAAGCCAGTTGCACCTCTAGGTCCGAGACCCTTAATTCTCATACGGTCTCTATTCTGACTCCTTGGCAGGTATACCTCATCAGTTAACAGAGGATGACGTGTACGAAGGCTACCATATTCCAAAAGGATCTTTCGTCTTTGCCAACTCATGGTACGTCTCCAACATTCTCAACTGTCGGAACATCCTAAACGTGTCGTTCTTCTGCAGGGCAATGCTGCATGATGAAGAGCTTTATCCCGACCCCTCGTTCTTCAAGCCGGAACGGTTCTTGACCAAGGATGGACGCTTGAACCGGGATGTGAGAGATCCTAGCATGGTTGCTTTCGGGTTTGGACGACGGTTCGTGGTATGGTCCTGCGTCCGACCTGTTCAGGGCTGATGATTGCGTGCAGGGTATGCCCAGGTGCTCAGATGGGCACTTCAATGTTGTGGCTGTGGGCTGCTTCGTTTCTTGCCACTTTCAACATTTCAAATCCCTTGAGCGAGGATGGCGCACCAATGAAACCTTCAATCGAATACCGATCTGTCAGTTTGACCTTGTGCGTGGACTTTTGCTACCATTCCTATCCCGCATTGCTAACAATTCTTGAATCTGAAGTCACCCTCTGCCTTTCAAATGCACGATCAAAGCACGATCCAAATCATTTGAAGAGCTGATCAGGTCACAGGCCCCTTCTGATACCTAAAGCACGAGGACGACGTACAAATACATACTACTACAACCAAAAGTACACATCTAATATCCTTAAGGTTTCCTTAATTTCATTCATATGCGCACAAATGCACCCCAAAAGCCTATGTGCTTGCGCGAAGAAAGAGTGTAGAAAGGGTATATGGAAATGACAGTTTCTATCGTGACCCCTTTCAAAAGGCGCAGAAATAGTTGCCGATATGGTTTCCGAAATTAAGCTCTTCTCAACCGTCTGCAATGAACTAAGCACCAGGCAGGACCTGGGCTCTGATCAGCTCCTCTGAGATGTTTGATCGAGGCTTGATAGTGCACTTGAAAGGTAGAGGATGACTACAATTCGAAGGGAATGTCAATTATTTTCATCAAAAGCGGACAAAAAAATCGACGCACAATGTTATGCTACTCGACTCATACTCAATTGAAGGTTCGACCAATGCGCCTTCTTCATCTATAGCCGGAGAAATGCTGTATGTTGCCAGGAAAGAGGCTGCCCAGAGCCACAACATGGACAATGCGACGTGGGACCCTGGACAGATTCTGCATGTGAAAAGCAGCGGAATTACAGACAGCTCACTGGCAGCTAGGTAGATCACGAACCTTCTACCAAACCCGAAAGCAATCAAGCTGGGGTCTCGTACAGCAGGGTCCAGTCGACCATCTCGAGTAAGAAACCGCTCTGGTTTGAAGGTCGACGGGTCAGGATAAACCACTTCGTCATGTAGCATAGCCCTGACCACGAGTAAGGCACTTGATCAATCCACTCGAGATGTTGCTCACCATGCGTTAGCAAGAACGAAGGACCCTTTGGGCACATGGTAGCCATCGTAGACATCATCTTCGGTAAGCTGATGCGGTAAACCTACAGTAAGAATTTTACAACCTGATCAGACCAGTAAAACTATAGTTGTTGGTTGCTTTGAACCAACCTAAAGGTGCGACCGGTTTCCATCTGCAAAGCAACACCTTGAGACAAAGTAAGCAGGCGAAGATATATGCCTACCTGAGAAGTTCTTTCACGATGGCCGAGATATAGGGCAGATTGGGCTCATCGCGAAATTCTGGCAGTTGCCCTTGTAGAACAGCATCTAATTCATCCTGGGCTTTCTTCTGAACGTCCGGGAATGACAACATGGCCGCAAAAAATGTTTCTAACGCCGCTATAGTCGTATCATTGGCCCCTGGCAAGGAAAACTGCAGAGTGAGTGAAGATGAACCTGATCCTTAGAGTCCAATCTTACCGGCGAAGACAATACCTGCAACGTCTTTGATGACTTCTTGACTCCGTCCAGAGTCGCAGGCAGCGTCATATTGCTCCAACAAATGCGACATCAGAGAAGGTTGAGCAGTCCCTGCGGCCTGAGGAGCGGAAACGGATAAGGTCACCCTCAGAAGTAGAAATTGTCCACTGTCACGTACTGACCAAACTTTTCAATGCCTCAGCAAATGGCGATTCACGGAATCCTTCTTGCAGCTTCCGCACTGTTTTGGCTGTCTTCTGAAATCCAGCACCGGGCACCCATTCGGGAACGTACTTCAGCCACGGCATGACATCGACCAGAAATCCTCCGGGAAGTGTGGCATCGAGAACGGCTTGAAAGGCATGTTGAGAAAATTCGACGAAAGGGTCTCGGTTATCTTGGACATTGAGGCCATAGGCTAAGGAAATTGCTACCCCACCCGTCATGCTTCGAGGATGGATTAGGTGAGAACAGTGAACTCGCTAGGGGCTGGCAAAACTTACTGGTGGACAACATCAAAGAACTCCGTGGGGTGATCCAACAAGCGAAATAACGCCTTGCGAACAAATTTGACCTGATGGTTCCTATAGACATGGCCACTGCGATTACTAAAGTATTGCTGAAACATTCGGCGGCGTTCTCTCCAGGGTTTACCGTAAGGCATGCTTGAGAACACCCAGCTCCAGCCCATGCTGCAATAGAAGACATTCGTTCATTTGGTACGAAAGCGGGAGATTGACACTCACAGCTCGTTTTTCATAGTATATTGTGGCCTATCGTTCAGTTATTCAGCGAGCCACGGCGCCTGGATGTTGTCCAACATACCTGTTTGAATAGATAGCCGACTTCTTATCAAGAAGATCGGTCGCCGCTTTGAAAGAATTCAACACTATGAAATGCTTTCTGGCAGCATGAAAATGAATGATATCCGAGTCTAGGCAAGTGATGTGTCTCAATGCCGTCTGTAAATCAAGAGGATAATGCGTACCAACTTCCTCAGCCCAGCGTGCATAAGTCTCCCATGGATAGTTACGTGGAAGATCGAGCAGGCTCCCAAGAAATGGGTGTTTCTTTGGGCCTGGTGGATAAGGTAACGCATGACGAGACTTATTTCTGAAATAGATGAACAGCGTTGCGGCTACTGTCACCAAAAACACAACTTCATCGACTCCATTCATTCGGGTAAGCGACATTTTGCTGATCATGAGAAGGAAGGATTCGAAGCTGGTTGGGATTTTCATAGTATTTATAGGCCATCGTCATTTGACACAGACATTCCTAATTCTAGACTCAATGTTCTTCGGAAATTTTCGTGGTCCAACGGTTATCAATAAAGTACCCTGGTATTACGATAGTCCATCACTCACCAGGATCTCCTATGAACCAAAGTTGTAGGTAATAGTATATTCTGAAGGTGTTCCTGAGTCGACACATCGATACGACGATTAGTCTTCGGGCAAAAGACTGTAAACTCGAGACGTCCTGTGCAGTAGCCTCGCGATATTGAATCGGAGATCCGTCGTATCCTGGAGAATAAAAGAGATCCCGCATGGATCTTGGCTTGGTTCTTTCCAGCCGATGAGGATCCCCTGAAGTCACGACATGAAATTGACTTCACATCCATGAGAACACTGAACCAAGAAGTTGGCGAGGGACCCTCGGAAATAGACGCTGTTTAATGTTCTCCAGTGACTTCGGGCTACTTGAACGTTGTTTAAGTAAAGCTCGTACAATTCATTACGACAGTGTATCGTCCTCACTAGGTAGTGCCAGGTGGAGAATAAAGGGCAAGCTCTACTTCTTGCTACCGCATTGCCCTCGCTGTCATGTTCTTGGAAAGTCGGGAACGATCGCTGCTTGTCCCACTGGATTGGACTAGACGGTTTGACATCGGAACGCAGACGACAGTGGTAGCAAGAGGGATTGAATTATGTGCACATTTCGTAGAACTCTAGAGTAGGGAACATGGCAGTTTGTAGCAACAAATGAGTGGCAGTGCCACCTCACAATGTGTAAACTAGGGGCTATAAACAACGTATTGATTACCGGATTTGAAAATTTTCTAAATCTTATGCGCGTGGCATGAAATAAGTATGAATCGAGTACGTAGGTAGGTAGGTGTAGGTATGCAGCAAGCAGGGCATCAATTCACATGAGCGTCAGAAGAAAACAATTGGGACAGCCCGAGGAGAATCCGTCCATAGATATGGCAAGATTTGACATCGTCAATATAGACCAACGATTAATGTTCAATGTAAATCCATTGCTGACTTAAAGCTAAGCATCTCGCAATAGTTGTGACCTAATCATATCCTCTGAAGAGGTGGATCGTGGCATGATGGTGCACTTGAACGGTAAGGGATGGCTAAGACGACGAGGTGGGTCAGACCTTCCCACAAAAAGCACAGAAAGATAGGCACACATACAATGTTACACTGCTCGATTGATATTCAATGGAGGGTTCGATTGGGACACCATCTTCGTCTACAGCCTTGGATATATTGAAGGTTGCCAGAAATGAAGCTGCCCACAGCCATAATATCGATAAAGCAACGTGAGAACCTGGGCAAATCCTAAATACATTCACAAGAATTGAG
Organism: Gymnopilus dilepis; assembly: GCA_002938385.1. NCBI lineage: Eukaryota > Fungi > Basidiomycota > Agaricomycetes > Agaricales > Galerinaceae > Gymnopilus > Gymnopilus dilepis. Next base: position 26,385 of record NHYE01001376.1, on the reverse strand, counting down.
TTCTAGACAAAAAATTTTTGATCGTAACACGAACCTTCTACCAAATCCAAAGCCCATTAAACTTGGATCGCGTACAGCTGGGTTCAGTTGCCCGTCTCCAGTCAGAAAGCGTTCCGGCCTGAACGACGACGGATCCGGATAAGTTTCCTCGTCATGGAGCATAGCCCTAGACAGAGGGAAGTCAGCCAGCTCCAAGAGACCTCAATTGTACTCACCATGCATTAGCAATAACAAAGGAACCCTTTGGCAGATGATAGCCATTGTAAACATCGTCTTCAATGAGCTGATGTGGCAGAGCTAGGGAATCAGTGGTGAGTTAGAGCAGTGGGCATAGGCTGCAATCTTATGGACTGACCCAGCGGCGTCACCGGCTTCCACCTAAAAACCTCATGTCAATGGTAGTCGAGAGAATCGGTGGAAGAAGTTTACTTACCGAAGGACCTCTTTCACGATCGCCGAAATATATGGCAAATTAGGCTCGTCCTGGAATTCCGGCAATCGACCTTGAAGAACACGATCTAATTCTTCTTGTGCCTTCTTCTGGACCTCAGGGAACAGAAGCATTGCTGCAAAAAAGGATTCTAGGGCTGCGACAGTTGTATCATTCGCACCTAGCAAATGATACTGTGAATCAGTGGGGAGAGACTGTGGCACCACAATCTTACCAGCAAACACAATGCCTGCAACGTCCTTGATCACCTCCTGCCTTCGTTGAGAATCACTAGCCCCATCATATTTTTCTAATAGATAGGAAGTGAGAGAAGGCTGAGCTGTGCCTACAGCCTGAAGAACTGATTAGCATCCGAGAGAGTAAGTTCTATGACCATGCACTCACCAAACTATTCAGTGCCTCCGCAAACGGCAATTCACGGAACCCTTCCTGCAGCTTCCGCCATGCTTTGGCCTTTTTCTGGAATCCGGCACCAGGAACCCATTCGGGAACGTGTTTCAACCATGGCATAACGTCTACTAAGAATGCTCCGGGAAGCGTGGCGTCGAGAGCAGTTTGGAAAGCACGCCTGGATGATTCAATAAATGGGTCCTTGCGGTCCTCAATCTTAAAACCGTAGGCCAAAGAAATAGCTACACCGCCTGTCATGCTGTCGAGAGAACATCAACAAACCAGTAAAGTGGTATGGTCTGCTGGGACTCACTGTCGAATGACGTCAAAGAAATCGTCCGAGCGGTTCAACAAGGAAAGTAACGCCTTGTGAACAAATTTTACTTGGTGAGCCTTGTACACATGATTGCTTCGGTTACTGAAATATTGCTGAAACATTCGGCGACGCTCTCTCCAGGGTTCGCCGTAAGGCATGCTAGAGAACAGCCAGTCCCAGCCCATGCTGTGAAAAGAGCATAACTATGGAAGGAATGCAAATAGAAGCCATAGCGCGATACTTACAGCTCGGTTTTCATGGTAAAATAAGGCCTACACATCGAAAGGGCATTAACTTATCGACGACGACTAAAGAATCGGGTGACAAACCTGTCCGAATAGATGGAGGACTTCTTGTCAAGAAGATCGATCGCGGCCTTGAAGGTGTTCAGGACTATGAAATCCGTTCTAGCAGCACGGAAATGTATGATATCCGAATCTATGCAAGTCATCGCATCTCAATCTCTGCTGCAAATCGACAAGAAAAGGCGTACTGAGTTCTTCCGCCCATTGTGCATAAGTCTCCCAAGGGTAGCTTCGTGGAAGATAGAGAAGACTTCCTATGAAGGGGAGTTTCTTTGGCCCCGGCGGATAAGGTAGAGCACGACGGTCCTTGTTTCTAAGATAGATGAATAAGGTTGTCACCACTGTCACCAACAACACGATCCCGTCTACTTCATTCACTTGGGCGAATAACATGTCGTTGAGATGAAAGATGCCAGAGGCTGAATGAAACTCTCAGTATTTATAGGCATTCGTCATTTGACACCAGCGTGTCCAATGAGGTTTTGACTCCTGGTCATTCGAAGTCGGAACAACGTCTTGAGAATGCACCGTGTTACAAAAGAGATTAATATGGAACTCTGGAAGCGCACAGGACGTCCTGACTCACCTGTAAATAGTATGCCACGGGAATGCGTAAGTCAAAATCAGTACGATAGGTGAACCAATTTGACATAAATTGACCGAGTAGGTACTCAAACACATGGTGATAGATACGCATTAGATCCCCGAGAGGGTAAAACTGACGTAGGCTGAGGATGAACTAGGAATTTTGGACAAAGAGGTCTGATAAGTTGCCCAGGTGGGAGCCGAAAAGTAGGGGACCAAGGTTCGCAGTCACGAAGAGAAAATAAGCACTCCGTTTGCGAGATCGGACAAGAACGCATCGTATGGAGACAAAGTGACCAAGTTGAGAATTGATGACTGCCTGAACCCAGCCATTTGCCTATCGGGGTAGACCACGAGAGGATGTTTGTCGTTCTGAATGAATACAGAAGCGCAGAGTCGAACTGCATCCCGATACCCCTAGGGGCTCCCTAGGGTGGAAGACGACTGATTTACTAAAGCCAGTGGACGTCCTTGAAAAGTTAGAATTGCCACGGCCGGCTTTCTTCTTACACACTCGGATCGTGCCAAGAATGAGGTAGGCCGACCAATCCATTCGACGAGATTCGCTAGAGGAAATTTTGATTACTATACTGCCGTAAACATAGGACGGATGGAACTGACCCGGGACCAAGAAGACATCTCGATGCGACGCCGCGCTCGCCCGACTATCCCTGGAGAGTCGAGATTAGAGGATGCAACTTGACTCAGCTGGTCATGGAGGCTTGCTCCCAATCGTCGTGGTGGCTTAAGGATGAAGCAAGAGTAAGAGGGCAACACGAGAGATCGCAAGAAATGAAGCTGCTTACACCCAGTAAGTAGCCTTTGGACAAACAACTTCTCGCACCCGCTTGCTCTTTCAAAATTAGCGATTAATCGCACATGTATGCACAACGCCATTGACAACAAAGTTATGAAGGCTCTGCTGGGGAAAGGGGAGCAGAAACAGGGTGGTGGTGAGAGCCAACCGAGGCATGTGATGTCACGACGATGATTTCTTTCCTCCAAACTGCGTGGGCTCTTCTGCTTGCGACAGTCCCTACTCTGGCGAATACAGACATTGTCAACTTCTCAGCATCTCGGGGACTGTCTCAAAGACTGCCCTTTACTCAAGACTGGTGCGCACTCTGTCATTCCGGCCTCGCTTTTAACATTCAACCATGTAATCAGGCCCGTCTTGCATTACAACCAGACTAGCGTTGAACTCAATGTTACCTCGGCGCCTCTTGGTTCCGTATTGCCACAAACGATATGCCCAAGGCTAGATAAATGGAACCATGGACGGCAACACTTATGTCCCCATGAGGTCTGGGTGGTGCTCGACCTGGACGGGAACGAATGGCAGAAATTCAACAAGTTCACCCTGCGTCTGTCTTGGCCAGCTTTCGTACGTGTAGCATATCGTTAAAGCTCGATATCTATATCTGACAGACTATATAGCACCCAACTGATTTCTCCGTGGACATTTTCGAACCGAGGTCACTCTTAACGTTCGTAGACCAAAGGGTCATCGGAGAGGAAAGCGAGACAAGACGAAAATACGCGCGAATACAAGTGGTTCACACTGGTGTATCGAGTCCCAAATCGAATGACGACTTCGATGAGATTGCGCGCCGCATGGTTTCCATGCATCTCGTACTTGAGCCCCTACATCTCGATGTTCTTCCTGCGTCTGTCATTCCTGTCGTCTTCTTCATCATAGCCACCATTATTTTCGGTCTACCCCTTGCTGCCCGCGCAAATCAATACTTACGAGACATAATTCGGCTCGAGGAAATACAGAAGGAGCCGAAGGGGAAAACGGCATAATCCGGACGAAAATATGAATGCCAACCTCACCCAATGCATTCTGATCTTGCTCAATATCGTAGAACCTATCAGATTGGTCCCGGCCACGTCCCGAGACGCGCTTAGGCTCAAGAATGCACTGATAACCGTCGATGATTGAGTCCGCATAGTACTGCGCCGTCCTGGTGCCTTCAACTTGTTGAGCTGCACTGGATATCTAGCTGTCTTCTGGCAAACGACAGATGTGATACAAGGTGCTTTCCATGCACTACAGATGTCATTATGATGCAGTTGAGCACTGCCTAATCGAAGCCTAGAAGTCTACAAGATCGTCGGAAATACATAAGTAAAAGTCACATCTCCCAAGGAAATATCAAGGCCAAAATTTCCACCAAGTTCTCCTCTGCCCACGATTTCGCTCATTGTCCTCTTCCTTGATATTATTCTCTCGGATGACTTTCAGGAACACGCTCTCAAGAGAAGCTCTTTCCACAGTATACTCGGTGAAATCTCCGTGGCTAGCCAGAGTATTGAAAAGCTTCGACAAGGAGTATCCTTCTTGATCTTCACTCGAAACAATGGGCACTTCGAATCGCGTTGCCACATCATCGGCCTTTCGTGAGCCAGGAATAAGAGACATCAATGACCGTGCCTTTGTCTCTTCTTCTCGAGTCCGACAAGTGAAATGAACTTCGTAGGTTGCATAACGTGCGGAGAGGGATTCAGTGGTACCCACAGCTAGAGAAGCCGATCAGACGGTGTCAGACGTAGTCAGCAGGAGAAGTACCTAGCATTCGCTTGGCGAGAATACCAACACTGTCGGCCAATGCAGACGCTTCTTCCATAGAATCTACCAAAGCGTAAGGCAATGCCTTCGACTGGGAAAAAGAAACTCACGTGTAGTAATGACAACAGCCTTCCCGACAGCGACTCTGCGCAGGGTCTGCCACATATCCCGCTTCATCTTAGGGTCGATGCCAGTAGAAAATTCGTCGATGAGAACGACCGATGGATTGCCGATAAGAGAGATTGCAAGCGACAGTTTTCTCTGATTTCCGCCAGACAATTTGCTAGCCAGCCTGTCAGCGTATATGGCCAGCGATGTTCCTTGAAGAACTGCCTCAACGCTGGAATCGAGCTCTGGGCCTCGTCTCAGCCCTTTCAGCCTTCCATATATGATGAGATGCTCTCGAACAGTAAGTTGCGAGTCAATAGCAGTGAACTGTGGGCAGACTCCCAGCGACGATCGTGCAGTGCGAGGGTGACGGACTACCGACGTGCCATTGATAAGGACGTCACCCACATCAGGCACGATATCTCCACCTAGAGAAGAAGAAAAGATTAGGTCGTATCGCTGGATCAGAAGACTGCACTTACGGATAATGTTGAATGTCGTTGTCTTGCCAGCCCCGTTAGGTCCCAGAAGTGCAAAGATAGTATCTTTCGATACGCCAAGGTTTACATCGTCGACCACTTTGTTTCCAGCAAACGTTTTCGACACATTCAGGACTCGGAGAGCATCATGCGATTGAGCAACAGCTTCGGCTGCCGCAATTACGTCCTCTTTGGAAGATGAAGCTGTCCCGGTTCCCGATGAAATCCTGCGTGCCTTGAGGCGGCGAGGAAGGCGAGAGCCTGAATCTACCCAGACCAGGATAGCTAGGAGCACGAAGGAGTACACAAACAAATAGAGGATGGGCCCTCCGAATTTCTTGATGGTTCCAAGCGACGAGTTGTGGACGATGTTGTCCCCGGAGCACAGCAAAGAAAATTCGTTGATCGCGACGAGAGCTGAACGGCCCTAGACAAATTGTCAATTGATCCTTTCACAACAGAGACTGGTTGGCTTACAAGGTTTGAAACGGGGGCGACGATAGAGATGGTGAAATGGATAATCGTTATGAGCTTGTCTGACTCCGTGATGGGCCCATATGTCAAGACAAGCAGATAGGAAGCGATATATAGCTGAAGGATGTCAGCATCTTCTCGCATCAGAGCGATCCAATGGCTCACCAAGAACATGATAAATTGGTACCCAGCTACTGCAGCGAAAGCTGCCAATGGAGAAGCCACCAGCAAGGAGATGCAGTAAGAGAAGAGGGACGCTGTCACACCGTAGAGAAGCATAGTGAACCACTGAAGGGAAACTTGAGCAACATCAAGTGTACGAAAAGAAGACTGATGCTCACAAGGAAACCAAGACCATGGAACTGATCAAATTCAGCACCAGCAAACACTATGATGATAATGGTGGAAAGGATCAAGACAGCAATCGAGTCAAACAACAAATGTCCAAGCCATAAACCAACAGGGTTAGTCAAGCCGTTTGACAGCTGCATAGCCTGTACCGACGAGCGACGTTCTTTCGCTACGTAAAGAGTAGAAAAGGCTGGATATACAGCCTATAGACTGGATGTCAGAAGCCTCAGCATGGATCAAGGAATACAAGCTGACCATGACAAGCCCAAAAAATGCGATCCATCGTAAGGATATCAAGGTACCAAGGGCTGTGGCTGGGAAAGGCGTATATGTCGCATTTATGAGCCCCGGTGCATGAGCTCCTCCAGACATATTGAGCGCTCTATTGTAGAGAATATTAGTGGCCAAGTTAAGCATTGCAGGGCCAGTGTATCCCGGAGGCGAAGCCTCCCAGGCAATCAAGGAGGATCCGGTATTCAAATCGAAAGATACGCCGCCCAGGGTGATATTCCGAAAGTTTTGAGAGATGGCATCCACAAACGTAGTATTGTTTGGTATATTGCGTGTCATAAGGAGGCCAGTGCTATTCCCCAGTGTTGACGAGACGATGCCGGGCGGTTGAGAAAGAATAGATGCTGAAGGCAAGAAAGTGAAAGGCACCACAGGGGAATCTGGGAGAAAAAGGGGTATAGGTGCCGTGGCGAGGAAGCGCCGCTCGCATTGAGGTTGATGATGAGCGAGGAATACCAAAGGTATCGTGGCTCCAGCGACGCCGACCACAATGGTAAGAATCTGTGTTAACCAACTCCGCTTCGCTATGAGGATGCGTTTATGGAAGATTGTTAAGGCTTGTCTGAAAGGTGACACTGGTCTTCCAGTAGGAAGCTCCATCGCAGACGTTTTGGGCAATGGCGACGGTGATTCCGGGGGTTTCTCTTGCTCATCGTGTTCTTGATTTGGGAGGCCGTGCTTCCTCATTAATTCCAGGAATATATCCTCGATCGTCGTGCCCAAGATAGAATATGACACAATCTTGCCAGCTCGCGTCTCCGCGTCGAGAATACTGAGAACCCGGCGAATGGCCTCGCTATCCCTTGTCCTTAGATGATACGCAAACTGTGAAGGGGAAGAGGTTGTCGTGTAAGTTTGAGGCGCTATTGACCTGATTTGCTGTAAGAGTTCTCCCGGCACCTCGGAGTCGATCTTCTCTGTGTCAGCCCGAGCCGGAAGTGACACTTGCATTGTATATCCTTCCCCGAGGTCCCGCTTGAGCGCAACAGGAGGCCCTGAGGCGACAACTTTTCCTGGCGCTGCAAGAATGGCAATGTAGTCTGCCAGCAGGTCGGCTTCGTCAAGGAACTGCATTCTATGATCAGCGGGAGGACGGGCGGGAAGCCAGCAGTGACTTACGTGCGTTGTGAACACAATTGTGCGGTCCTCACGATAAGCTGTCAAAGTTTTCCAGAGAGATCGGCGACTAAGAGGGTCGACTCCTGAGGTACACTCGTCGACGAGGATGACTAGAAAAATGCTCAGAGGACACTAGCAAGGCTGATGCCAGAAGAACATACTCTTGGATCCTCCAAGGAGGCCAATAGCCAACTGAAGCTTCCTCTTTTGTCCGCCAGAAAGGGTCGCTGCATTGGCTTTGATTTTCTTTTCCAGATCACAGTCACGCAAAAGCTGCTCCAGATCCTCGTCAGCTTCGGAGTTTTGAGACCATTTGACGGCCCTCCAGACTCGCAGAGTCTGTATGCAGTTCAGCTCCGGAAATAATACGTTCTTCTGCGGGACGATTCCAATGGTTCCTCGAGGTGGTCTTGGGACCCCACCTTCAAAAGTTACTGTGCCGCTCGTGATGCTTGTCAAGCCACCAATGACGGACAATGCAGTAGATTTGCCAGCTCTACAGATCTTTATTAGGTTGTAAATTACACGCCGTGAATAGGGTGTACTCACCCGTTGGATCCCAGAAGAACGAATATCCCGTTTTTTGGCACATCGAGGTTCAGATTCGAGACTGCAGTTACACTGCCCTTTGAACTGAAGCGGGACACCTTGTAGGTCTTCGTCAGGTCGCGAATGGAGATGGCGGTGTTTTCTGACAGTGATGGTCGTTCCTCAATGGCTGGCTTCTTCCAAAAAGCCCATAAACTTGACTTGGTTGTTGCAATCGGTCGTGCATCATATAGATACCTTTCCAATCGAACAGCAATATATGGCCAAAGGAAGACATCAATCTGAAAACAAAGACAGTATGAATGCCAAGGAGACCAAGTTCTTGCAGAAACTTGCACTGACCACGGCCGCGATCAGAGCAGGAAGGATTATGATGCCCCTGTCCGGGTCCCCTTTCAAGACATGCGAGGCTATTTGATGGTTTTCGTAACCACAGATGGCTTTGATGGCAAATATGTAGAAAGACGGCGGGAACAAGAGGGAGAATATAAATATGACTCCACTACTGTTTGTCTGCAAGACCAAGCCTAGGACGGCGAAAACGATCGCGAGTAGGGTAGATACGACAGCAGCTAGCTGGGGGCTCTTTCCGAAAGGAGCAGCAATGAAGAAGGACCAACTTCCAAGGACTAATCCAAGCAGAAGATGCAGGCCAAAGATCAGACCTCCGTTTGATGCAGTGAAGACGCGACCTTTCCATATCAGCGAGACGATGACCCATGCTGGCAAATATGATAATGATATGGCAATATGCCATGATCTTCAAGGGATGTCAACAGACTGCTGAGGACACGATGACAGGGGCTCACAATATCCTTGCGGAATCCAGGAGTCCCATCGCCTTCATATGCTCAGTGATCAGCATTGCACGTTCGTTCGCCACAGAGCCCGGAAGTTGATATGCAATGCCAATGAAAGCTATGAAGCTAGAATACGTGTTAGGGGACCGTTCCGATTCAGAAAGAACACGAAAACACACAAAGCCAGGACAAGCAGCGTTCTGATGCCCCGTATATAGCCTAAATTGATCCAAGGTGAGACTCATGACAATTACAATGCATGAGGATCAGGCTCACTCAGGCGAATAAGGGTCGTTTGCTCCTCGTTTGTCTCCTGGTTGAAGGGCCACTGCAACGGTGTTTGTTGCTGAACACCAGTCTGTAACTCGATGATAGCCTTCGGGACGCATAAAGTAAGCACCAGCGTAGGTTGAAGGGTCAAGTCGCTCACCCGATCTATTGACCATTGCAGAGGGAGTATCCGTTTCTCAAAATCACTTTTGTGGTGTACGACGTCGATATGTGCGAGGCCAGCATCCGCCAATATGGTATAATTGATAGGCTTTGAAGTACTAGCGTTAGCAGGAATGTCATAGAAGGCGATAGCGGCGAAGCACTGGGAGAATAAGTTGAAGTTCTGGGGACACTGCGATGGTATGTCTGTTGGATCTGAAATTTGTCTGACCAAGGCAAGTTGAGCCGGACTGAAGTCGGAGGTTATCCTAGAGATGATGTTGGCAGGGCTTGGGTTACTTGTTCCATCCGTCGCGTCGGCCCATATAAGGGCGGTCTTGCTGGTAAACTGGCTTTGTAGAGAAAAGATGGGGACAGGTTCCCCAATGCCATACTACAGCAAGAACCGTGAGCAGTGGTGCAGAAAGGACGTCTCTGAATAGAGGACATACATTGTTCAATCTATTAAGCAAGACCTGGGCGAAAGCAACGAAAGCTCCGTATACGATTGGGCCAATGAAACAACGTAAGATTGACCACTACGTAGGTTATCGTAAACCATAAGGGTTAATATTCTTCTAAGATGTCAGACCAAGCCTTAAACGCACAAACCAATGCTTTGAAAGCACAATCCAGTTCTTCCATATGAGGGCCCGCAACTGTCGCCAGAAGAGCGCACTCATCCCGTCAGAATTGTTGTGGCAAAGTCGTTATCCTGCTCAAACGGTCTTGGTTGCTTCCTTCAACATGCCACGGGGAATAAGACGGTATCCGTGAAGAGGTATAGGATCCGGATAGAATGAGAATTGTCGAACTTTAATGTTGCATGAGAAAAGAGCATCTAATTTTACTGCGCCCCCTGTGTGATGGTGGCTTTCGCGCAACATGACGGACGCACTGAGCGCAGCATTGACGGATGCCATTATTTCCACGAGTTTCCAGGAACGGTGTACTTGTGGGAGTAATACTTTTGGTCCTGATGTTTCCCAAAACGGTCAGAAATGCAGTAAAAGGCAACCTTTCGACCGACGACGAGACTCGGAAACCTTTCTGGCACTCGGACGATAGAATAGAGTTTCTCATAACACTTCTCATACCAGAGTCCGCAAGCAGTCAGTAACAAGTCAGCAATCAGATTCTATGAAAATCAGGGATGTGAATTTGGTAGCGCCATGCACTGGCAAATTGGCATTTCTCGCAAGCGTTCGAAACGCTGTACCAGGCCTACCAGAGCGAAAGAAAGCGGATATCTGCACCAGAGTCTCTTAGCTGAAGCCTGTTCATCGAAGAGAGTTTCGCAGTCTATAACGACCTAAGTCTGTCTCGAGAAAGAAGTGCAGAATGTGGTTCGACACTTGGATCGCACTTGTCAGGCAGTGCAACTGCGGCGCAGCCAACTGCGAGTACTACTACTAGAGAGCTTTAAGACCTCGGCCAACACTAGGTGTCATACCATCATCTTTGAATCCCTTTGATGGAGTGTCCAAGTTGTGGGTCTTGCAGCGGTCGGTAATGAATTGTCGAATTTTGCCTGATTGGCTGATCAAATATCTTCCAAAGAGTCGGAAAGCGCAAGAGTTGTTGCAATATTCATTCATGCGCCAGCCTTAAGAAAAAAACGAATCACTTGAATTCCTGGAGTAAATTTATCAGATGAGTGCTAATGTGGAGTAAGGTGATCCAGTGCTTCGCAAGGAGAGATAATCCAAGCTCCTAGACACTAAGAATCAAACACTGCTCTTAGTTGCTTGGCCGAAATTCGGAAAAATCGTCACCAATTCGCATGTTATGCTGCCCTGATATTCGAGAGTAAATTTGTTATTAGAGTCAATATTAGAGGACAAACTTCGTTCATCGGCGTAAAGGTATCAAGAGGAGCATTTAAAGGATGACATCTGGTCGTTGAAGCTGCTAAGGAATTGAACTGGACCACTGAGAGTGAAAGTTGCGCCACTGCAATTATTATCTCTGGAATACGCATGAGTCAATGGGACGGACAAGTACATGATACTCACTCATAGAGAGTACAAGAATGTCCATTTCCAATGGTTGAAGCACTAGAGATTTGGTCGTTGATGTTGGCTGGCAAGTTGATGCATTCATGGCCGTTGTACTGCATAGATACACACTCCCCGCCAAAATTCATATCGGTACACACTCTGAGTGTCTTCGAAGCCCACTACGGAAAATTGATTAGTGCGGTGCTCTCCAATCTTATCTGTTCACCAAACGTACTGCTGAGACGACGCCCAGTGACAACATGAAGATTATCGACGCGGCTTTCATGATCGAGATAGGTGACGCGAGTACAGAATCGAGTACGTTTCTTCGGGGTTTACAGGTCTTTCATTCCAAGCTATATATGCTTTGTAGAACGCCATCCCAAAAACAGGACAGGCTGACAGCAGCAACTTCTGCATTAAAGCAAAGCACCGGACACCATAACTTTCTAGGTTAGCCAGCTGCCAATGCTTCTGAGGCTCGGAAGCACACAGCAAGGTTCTATTCGTCCTAGTCGAGCGTGCGTAGTCAGCGAGACTTCGGGGACGACATGAAGGAGAGTCAGCTGAATGAGGATGCCGCTCGGTGGGGAAACGCGATTTGACTGCATCGACATCAAGCAAGAGAGCTGCACGAGTAAAGAGCGAAGGATGCTGCGATTGAGGCCAGTATGTGGATGACTAGAAGCCCACATGCGAGCTTAGTGTAGTCCTGAAGGTACTGGAGCAAGGGAGACTGGCAGGGCATGATGGACGTAAACAGAAGGCATTTATTTGGCCAATTTGAGTCAAACTTTCAGGGAAGGGACAGCATCAAGACAGCATCTCGAAGTCTATCGAAGTAGCACTGGCAATCACGTTGGGCATTTCGTTTGCGATATCAAACTAGCAAGCTATCTTCCTGAAAGGCAAGGATAACTTGAGATGATTATGCTAGCCATTGAAGTAAAGAAGTATCCTTAGGAAATAAATAACCAATCGTATGTATATATAGATAGTAACAACAACATTACAGATAATCAGGAACAGAAAGGAGTGCGGATGTGGATGCATCATGTCAGCAAAGGATATCTAATGAAGGGAGGGTATACAAGGAGTGTTGTTGGCGCAGTGTAAACAATCAAAACGACCGGCGATAAGAGCGAACTGCGGATCCGTGGAGCATTGTTTTGTAACAGAGAAAAAGAGTGTGTGGTGCTATCTTCATTGTGCGAAAGTCGTTTATAGAGCCTAAGGCGGGAGTCAGATCCCAGCCCATAAATCTCAAGAAAACATTTTGAATCACCTTGAGAGAATTTTTGAGCAGAGCCTTCTTTTGGACGTAATGCCAGCCCCGAACAAGGTCACCCCAGATAGAAAGAGGTACGACAAGGACCATGATAGGGAGTGCAATCTTCCAGAATCTGAGTATCCGCTGTCAGCTGAAAGGGTGAGGGAGAGAAGTATAGAAGACGAACAGAAGATCCGAGTTGTTATTCACAGCCCAGAAAGGTTGGAAGTTCATTCCCTGTTCAGCAATCGGTGAGTGATAGAATAATCTCCAATTGTCAGCACAGCGTACAAAGTATCCAGTCAAGAGTGTCAAAGGTAAGCAGACAATGGTCGCAATTGTCAATCGGCGCCTAAGTGGTGGTCAGTGAAATGCGGAATTTCAAGAGTGAAAACGCGTACATCACGTCATTCATTTCGTACGACGCAACCTAGGCATTGTCATCAATTAAGCATCTATATATCGACGAATTCTCTTACATTGAAGGAGTAGCCAATTAGATTTTCAGCAATTCCAGCAAACATGTCCAGACTCGTGAGGATGTATTCCATGTGGTCAAAGACATCAGCCTAGGTGACCGCAAATTCAGAAAGAAAACATCAAAGACATTGCATCAATCACTTACGAGATATATCTTCGCTTTATGGCTCATGAAACCCACAACCTTCACGTCTTTGTTCTCAGGCTTTGAACTGTCGATGAGGGCGGCGCAACGATCAACATCGTATCTCCTTAGACCATAGATAAGGGTCTTGATAGGGTCAAGGGTCCGCTTGTGGAGGATGAGGTCTCCAGACATGATGTGCACTGAACAACGAGAAATTATCAGCAAGACGACAAGGCTTCAGCATTGGATGACATACACTCTTTCACAGTCCGCATCTTAGGTCGGAGAAGAATCTCACGCTCGAATTTGATGATGAGCGCATGATAACTGTCAACTACTTCGATAGCTTTGTCGACGACTAGACAACATAACATTATTGATGTGCTCAGAAAAGTGGGATGGAAAATCTTACTGAGATCAAGCATGGCATGCAGCAGAAGGGACGGATCCGCCGATTGCCTCAAAACTGTGTCTCGACTACGCAGTCGGAAGGAGATTGGTGCAGTAAAGCGTAAATTGGCTGTCGGCGAGATGGATATGAGGGTCCCTTAGGATGAGATATGAGTCAATCTTGCGCTATAAAGTAAGAGCGGAAGGACTCACCATCTCTGAATAGGAAAAAGAACATCGGGGACACATTGACGTTTACCCTATCTCCCTGTATACCACTTCAGCAAAGGTATGCTGAACAACTGGAACACTGTCACCTGTTTGAGAGTCTCAACGGCTGCTTCGTCCTTCTTGCGTTCAACACGGGTTTTTCGTTTCTGTAAGGTTTTTAGAGCAGCGTGAGCAAGGGATGATGCCCTCAACTCACCTCAGTTTCTTTGGCTAGGAGTTTTGTCAATCTAGTACCAGACGATGAAGTGCTTTTCTTGTCGCTGAGAATTGATCCTTTGAGATCAGTCTGATTGGTCGGAAGGATTGAAGTGCGCCCATTGGCTCTTCTTTGGACAAGCGTAGCGGCATTTGACTCCACGCGAACACCAGACTTCGTCAAGTCCTCGGATTCTCCAAGCTTCTCGTTGACTTTCTCCTCTTCAGGCGGATCAATAGGTTCAGGAGACGCAGTACGAGGGGCATTTGTAAAGGTATCTGGACCGAAAAGCTGATCGTCTTGTGCTACTTCATGACGCAAAACACGCAGGAAAAGGTGCCTTGAGTAGTAATCAGCCTTGGACCGGTTGCGTGCGTGCCCGTGGAAGACGTCTTCAAGAGCCAGTGGGTGTAAATCTATAGATTGAGGCGTAAGTCTGAGGGGATAGAAAGGAAAGCTAGTGAACATACTATATTTGATGGACAGAGCCTTAATTACGTCCCAGCTAATTCCACCAATGTTTATCCACCGCACTTTGACCCAAGGATCTCTGTGAGGAAGCTCGTCCGACTCCAGGTCGCCCATGAATTGAAGGAACTCCTCGTTGCCCATCTTGCGCGTCGTGTTGCGAATTGCAGAGTAGTCCATGATTTCAATTTCACAATCCTGCTTGATATGATTGTACTGCGCGTCGACAATAGGTCGTCGAGGATCGATACCAGGTTCAGCGCCAATAACGCTACTTATGTTGCCCAGTAAAGTCGTGCCGCGCTGTATGGACATGACCTTGCGGACTGCTGCACGAAATTTCTCCCTCGGAGGCAAGGCTGCCCATGGAGATGGCTGGGTAAGCCCTGGGGAAAGTGGATTGGCCCTAGAGAGTCTTGACCGAAGAGACCTCCTAGAATGAGCTTTGCTAGTTATTCGAGATAGTTCTGAGAATCCATGGCTGGTCGGAGGCTCTGGGCGCTGAGGGTAATTAGCAGAAGAAGGGGAAATGAAGATGTCGTCCTCTTCTTCAGAGGCGTCTGGCGTGAGCGACCTTCCTTCGGAGTCGCTCAGACTGTTCTCTCTAGGCATTTCGTTGAAGAGAAGGGATGGACGGGGATGGAAGGACGTAAACAGCGGTGGTGCATTGCCCGTTGATATGAGGCATCTTGATGATTCTCACATGTTGAGTGACACTTGCCTCGAGTTCTTCGCCACATTTATACAACATGACAGCAGACCTGAGATAACCGAGAATGACATCCTCACACACACGACCGCAAATGAAGGGGAAGAGCAATTGAAGACAGGCAGGCAAACAGAAACACGAATAACACGAGACCGGAAACGTGTCTATAAGTAAAGTATATTCAATAATATTCGACATTCATTCTTTATTCCATTTCTTCTTCTTCGAGTCCAAAAACGAGTGTGAGTGGCAAGGTTCAGGCGATATAAGGCCATACAAATGCAGGAGAAAAATAATAATCCGGCTATTACGAAAATGAAGGAGTGGTCTAAATTGGACGACAGCAGGTACGCAAGTGCAGATAAGGAAAGGAGGATAAAATGTTCAAAAGGAAAGGATCGACAGAGATGCGAGGATGATAGCGCAGCAATCTTGTAGTAGGAGATGGAAAAACAAAATGAAAATAAAGAAAAGAAAAACAATAGGGAGTGTGGAAAGCCATTACGATAATGATTGGCAAATAAGATAAAGACGACGATGATGCATAGAAAGTGCTGACGACGGATGACCAGGAGAAAAAGAAAACAAAGCATAGAAAGAGTGTTTGATTTGATGCTTGTGATATGCCTCATGAATTGTGCTTTAGATCAGCTGGAGGATGAAGATCGGACGATGATGATCATGATGTGGAGGTAGAGGTCTGGGTCTGGCGCGGCGATGAGAACAAGGAGAAGACTTTCTCAGCGTTATTCTTGTACTTCTTCAACTTCTTTGTCTTGCTCCTGGGAATTGGGCCGTTGAGTTGAGATCCTCTGATGGCGTCAGCCGCGTCCACGAAGACAGCGGACATCCCATTCGACATGTCTGAAGATTGACTTTGAGCTCCCACAGACATGGCCGACTCTTTTGACTTCAAGGAGTGCGGTGAGTTGAAGGTGCTCCCGACAGAGAGAGATGAAGAGAGCATGCCGCCAGCAGAACCTGTCGACGCCGAAATCGTATTCGTATTGGAAGTCGAGGCTGAGTGCGACGTTGACCTTGCCGACTTGGAATATGCTGAGGGAGGAGGCGACTTGGGACGTAAGAATTGCCTAGGATGTTTGCGGAACTTGAGCCCAGGTCCTGTTCTCCCACGCCTCTGAGTAGGAGATGGCGACCCAGCTTCCGAAACTGTGAATTCTGAGGCATTGGACATGCCAGATACCGACCTCTGACCATTCCTCGAGGGCGTCGATGCTTTCCGGAAGACAGCAAGTCGGTAACGGTCCACAACACCTCTGGCGAACAGACTCGTGCCCTTCGCACCATTCCTGTCTTCGCCATCACCGGCTTCAACAAAGTCCCAATCATCATCCTCCTCGTCACGGTCTGCTTCTGTAGCCTCTGTATCGTCGTCGACACCATCCGTGAGGTAACGATCCAAAGCGGGAACGCCTGATTTTTCTCGTCTGGCGCGACCAGCCCGAATGTTGGCAGGTTGGCCTCTGGGGGCGGCCTTAGGTGGAAGCGGAGGCGTATACCTGCCGTTGACTTCCTTGGCTGGAGGAACGGGCTCAACGGGTCTGTAGGCAGAAACATCCTTGCTAATCCTCTTTGTGGCAGCTGGCATTGGTGCCTCCTCGACTTCGGGTTGCTCAATAGGCACCTCTTCGATCTCAGGAGCTGCAATTGGTTCTTCTGAGGGTGCAACTTCTGCTGGCAGTTCAGCCTCAGCTTCCGGCTCGACAACAGGAGGAAGACCAGCTGGACGAGCTTCAGGTGTCTTTGGCTCAAGACCCTCTCCAGCCAGCGGCTCTTCATCTTCATCAAGCTGCGACATCGATGCACGATCGCTGTCTGCGGGTATCCTTGATACTGAAAGGTCATCATCTTCCACCTCTTCCTCATAGCTACCCTCCTCTGATCCCTCCTCCGAGCCTTCCTCTTCTTCCTCTTCCTCCTCTTCATCGTCAATAAGCACGGAATGCCTTCCCTTGAACGAATACCCATCGAACACATCGATACCATCCACCTCAGCAGCTTGAGGTGGCGGACGACGCATTATTGAGGAGCTGCGCGACTGAGACGGCGTAGTGTTGGTCTCTTCGCCATCTGTGCGGTCTGCATCGGTCTGCGGCTCCTGGTCAGTGTCCATGGCACCCTCCTCCATTTCATCCTCGTTGTACTCGTCTAGAACAGGCTCCATGTCAAGGAACGTGTCGTCAAAGTTCTGGGTATCGCTGGCATTCGTAGGATCGATAGGTGGGATATATGGGGCTGGAACAATATTTTGTTACGATTTTAGACTGTTTGAAGGTGTTACAAAACTTACGTATATAGCGCTTGTAGTACACATGGGACCAATCACTATGATATGGCCGTTTAGACTTGGTATTATCGACAAAAGCCCAAGACTTACATCATCGAGAAATAAGGATGCTTCTTGATTCTAGGTTCGCATATCCGCAGGGAAGGAATTCGTTGAAGAAGCTGAAAACACACAAGGAGATCAATAAGCAGTCGATGGTACTACATGAAAAAGAAACGCACCCCACGAATTAAACTCTTTGTATCCTGATCGATACTTCTGTCGTCCGGGAACTGTAGCTCGTCCTGCAAGACACGAACATACATGTCCGAATGATTGCTGGCCCAGAACGGTGTCTGATAAGTAAGAAGTGAATCAGCAAACTGATCAGAAAAATATGACAGGCAGAAAAAAAACACTTACAATCCCAGTCAACATCTCATAAAGCATCGTCCCAAAACTCCACCAATCCACCTCGTAGCTGTACGGCTGGCCCTGAATCACCTCGGGTGCAAGGTACTCCGCCGTCCCACAAAACGTCGTCGTCGTGTCCAACCCATTCACACCCATCGCCTGCCCGGGCCACCCAAATGCCAGATCACCAGTCCTTGCATCAGGCTTCATCCATGGCGGCGTCGTGGGCTGCGGCGTTCCCGGAACCGAAGAGTAAAACTCGCTCCCGCTCCCGCTTCCATGTAAGGCGGAAGGGGTGAGAGGGGCGGAGGTGCCTGAGCCATGGCGCCGCGGGAATTCTTTCGAGAGACCAAAGTCGGTCAGGACAATGTGCCCGTCTGCGCCGATGAGGATGTTTTCGGGTTTGAGGTCGCGGTAGATGACGCCGGCTGCATGGAGCCCTTCGACGCCTTCTACAATTTCGGCGGCATAGAAACGGGCTCGGTCGCGTCCTAGTCGACCCCACCGTGCGAGTTGAGTCGCAAGATCACCCCCAGGATGAAAGTCCTATTAAATTGCG
>NHYE01001375.1:7970-83693 GCA_002938385.1 Gymnopilus dilepis | reverse complement strand
AACGGCATTGGTTCGGAAGCCTGTCGGAGTGTCAAATATTTTGATTGGAGACCGGCAACGCCTGCGAGAAAAGTGTGACAGTAAAAGTGGCCACTACCGGATTTGGCACTCCTCTGATGGAGACCTCTCACGCCCAAACCGAACTCGAATTGAGCACTTTTAATGAGAACAAATCCTATGTACGCAGAGAAAAGTGTACGTACATGTATAGAAGAGTATCAGTAATAAATGTGTCGCAAAAAATGGGGGGTCGAGCTTCACAAACCGGAGAAATCTGCTTATTGGCTGCAACCAGATCATTTCTGAGCTGTCTATGTTCAATAACTATAATTCGCACTTTACTTCCTCCGAAAAGCGTTCAAGAGCACCCATTTACACTCCAATAATTCCTCATACTGACCCATTGCATCTCAATAGCCTGTTCTTGTGGATAGTTTGGCAATTTCTCTTGACTTCTCATGTTCTTATACAACAGGTTCTTCCTTGGGTTCTCTGCACCCTGCCAGCTGTATTCATCCAATATTTGGTATGTGAGAAAGCCAAACTACTTCTGGGTTCGACATTATTGCTACTGAACGTTGTGAAACAACGGATACCTTCGACACAAAACTGCGAGTTGTCAAAATTTGTCACTTCAAGAATACCTACAATTTCACGGGCTTATAAGCATTAGAAATTGTGATTCATTCGGCCTGCAAGTTTAATAAATAGAAGTATAATAACTCTGACCCATTTGTTCGACGAGAACAGGGCCATAACGCCAGCTTTGCCAGACGCGTTTGGACGCGACGCGTCAATATTGCCTCGAAAGGGCCCGAACACAGCCACAATTTTCCTTTTTAGGCCTAAAAAGGGCTTTTGGCGTCTTTTCGAGCGGCAAGGTGCTTGCGCCCGAAGGATTCCCCCCTTTCTATGATTAATGTGCAGGCATTGGCACTCCCTTTAAATTCTTCGGAACAGAATTTTGTAAAACTACCCTGTCCGAACATAGTAGACAAAATTGTGGCTTTTGGGACGGTGCAAGTGGGGATTTTATTACATTGCTCTTCTCAATCAAAATTCTGCTGCGAAGACTTTGATTAGATTGACTACGCCAACATTTTATCCATTCAAACTAAGACTTTTGAGCTGTGTCTGAAGCGCTACAAATTGCGGCCACCTCTCCCTGCTATCGTCGGAGTTTAAATTTGGCAGGCATTGCCGGTATCCAATATTCGTGAACGTCAGTTTGCTACTTCCGAATCATGTGATGCCTGGCTGGCGAGGCTAGTCACGCAGGCAACTTCAATCGAAGAGCACGCACCTTGGCCTGATCTTCAAAATCAAATAATCACCGTGTTGCACTTGAATCGACTACCGCTCTTCACAATTTCACACTTGACATCAGCTCCGAGTCCGCCTTTGGCTAGATTATCTGTAAATGGCCATAGGTCGATCGACGGACGACCATCCCGGCAAACAAGTTGTACCTCAATTTAGGAAACCCGTCGCCCTGAAGGCCTGGCTCAAGTAGTCTTGAGTAGTCCACCTTCAAGTTTGACAAATACTAATGCCTTGCACGATATCTGCAACCAAAAATGTTATTCACTGATCTTTTGGACCTGAACACCCTATACATAGCGAGCAATTCAGTGCAATAGGCATGAATCGGGGCCGGACAACTAGAAACGAGCCATTTGCTTGAAAGAAGCAGAAAGGTCATATTTGTTTGTTCGTTTGTTTGCGCTGAGGTGCATCCACAGATCACGATGTTGACGGCTTGCCTTCAGCTAAAGGAAACACGAGAAACCATTGCACCTGGCTACAAACAATAATCTCTCAGCGTGCTATGGGACACTCTCCAATGTTGTATCCGAACTGGTGGGTCTATTGATGGGCGAGGAAGGAGCGGAAGTAGAGGGCAACGTCAATACAGAGGATCTCAAGAACCTCATGGACGTCACTTTGAATTTAAGGTCTACACTGAGTGGCCGTTCTGTGAGCCAAACTTGTTTATTCTTTGGTATGTGGCTGAGCTTTGATGAAGAGACATGGATCCAATAAGCTGGCGAGGGAAAGTCTAGATAGTATCAATGTTGAGGGAGGCCCTATGTTGATCGTGCTCACAGATGAGGCTAAAGCGCTGGGCGATCTCTCAGCCAGTCAAGGGAATAACGAGTTTTGGACTTCCGACGTGCTGTACTCGCACCTGAACATGCTCAAGAAGTTCGTGACTTTCGCGGGTTCCATTGGCGATATACTAGTGTCCTGACTCATGGGCGGTTTCTAGAACGAAGCTGGCGCTAGGCTCTGGGTCAATGCGTTCTTCTTCAGAGTCCGTGCAATGCTTTCAGAACTGGATGCTGCCACAGACGAAGCCACTGTACTGAGCTTGGAGCAGCACGTCAACGTTACTGTCCACCCATCTAACAACCTGACTGGCTCTATCAGTTACACAGCATTCAGAGGGTCGAAAAAGATTGCAGGTAGATTCAAGCTTCAAACATATGTTGTTCTATGGAGTTCCATGCTAACCCAACTTCCAGTGCCCTTCCTGACCACACCCGCCTTCGAACTCAGGCGAAATAAGGACGCATCAACTTTGTTCGTCAACGTGCCGAAGTCCTTTGATGTACCCCTGGAAGACTTTCTTCCTGAGACCGCTGAGGGGATGTACGCTTGTGCGAAAGCTCTGAAGTGGGTCATCTTTCATTAGGACCAGCCTGCTCTCTGATACATTTCATCAGTAAGTCAGTAGTCCGCGGCGCTTTAACTAACGAAAACCGTTGGATGTTCGTAATTGTCAAAGTCGAGGGAGACGGTGCGACATATCACACATCATCAAGAATAAATCTTTTTGGATATCCAAACCCCGTTGAGGAGGTCATCGAGAAAAATGCTTGTGATTTGGTGGCCGGGATCATGGCGCACTGGGTAAGAGTTCCTTTGAGTAGAATTTGTGTCAATGCATTGACCAAAGTCAAGATTTGCCATAGTGACACCGACATCGATGACAGTGATTGCTTTGTTTATGATACCTGAATTCACCCTTGCACTTGAGTATACTAAGACATAAAATCTCGCACTATTGAAAGCCCAGTCAGAAAAAACAACCCAATTCTTATGGCTGTTTTTCTGCAACATTCTTGTACAGAGCTTGATCCTTTGAGCGTTCCATACACTGAAAGAAACTCGGTGCCACATGCAAGATTAAGATTGAAGCTGCGCTGCAGACGCTCTAAGCAGAAACGGAGACACTCATAGTTGACCGAGGACAAGTCCTTCACGAGAAGCATTTAGGTGGGTACAATGACATGCATGCATAAGGTCCACTAAGTGTCCGAAGGATATAATGTTAACACGACTAGGAAAATAATAATGATTATTGCGAAAATGATCGTCCAAAGAGCAGAACATATGTTACGAGAGCCATGCAGGATTGCTAAATTGGAGGTTGAGAGTTGTACAGGTATACCTAACGAAGTAGTTGGTTATCAATAGTAGAGAATAATCCTGGGTATTAAGTAGGGGTATATCGTTCTGGATGTTCAGAGGGTTCATGATCATGTGAGTCGTGCATAAATTCATAATTTTCTTCATCTTCTTCGTCTTCTTCAAGAATCGGGGAATCGAGTTCATCCTGGTCATCATCTGAATGTACTTCCCCTTCAGGGTCGACTTCATCGAAGATTGTGTGGAACTGAGTTCCTGGATTAGAAATTTGGCCAGCGAGATAAGAAGAGAAAAACTAACATGGGTGATGAGAGCTTTGACCAGTTTATGCGAAAGGCCCATGTTATTCAGAATCATTACGAAGTCGTTCTGAGGGGCTCGAAGAAGGTTCGGGCTGAACACAATTGCCAAAGCTTCAGCCGTCATGTGGTTTTGCTCCTCGTAGTCTGTTACCCTGTAGTCAAGGGTCAGATGTGTTGGCTCGGCTTACGTAATACTGGATAGAGAATATCCTTGCCTATCGAGATGCTCCGACACTCTTCTGAGAATGTCGAAGTTAGGTTGGGGCAGAGCCTGAACAACTTCACGAATGCGAAGTAGGCGATCATCCAGGTTCTCTTGCCCTGCACACAGTGTAAGAGACGGATTCAAGATAGGAATGAATTTGTCTCACTCATAGCTTCCATTACTTCATGATAAGATGACGGAGGAAATACTGGTTCGGGAAGGAGCCTGAACCAGGTCTTGACGAGATCGCAGATTGCGTGGATGTCTGTAGATGGTCTAATCGGGTATTCGCCCCTGTTGTACGCGTCTTTGAGAGCGTTGATTTCAGTGGTAGCTCCAGCAATGCGATCTAAAAGACGGGGAAGGGCATTCAGCTACGAAGATTTACGACTCAACAGGACACTCACAGATGCCCACTTCGCCCAAACCGCGACGTTCCACCTCGGACAAGCATTGATGAATGATGAGGGGAACGGTGCCAGGAGGTACGTCGTCACCCCCCGCCTCTCGTCGAAGAAGGTACTCAAGCTCGACGCCGAACACTATTGGTAGAGGTGTTTTCATAAGAAAACGAATCAAGCATACCGGAATCAAGTCGACTTACCAGCCTTGGGATCGCGAGAAGGGATGATTGGATGTGATTGAATGTGATCAGCGATTTGAGGTTTGGGAGAAGTGCCAAGATAGGTCAAACGTCGCTGGGCCGCGTTCTTAGTGACGCGAGAAATGGTTTCCAACCATTTCGTCATCTCCCGCTTTGTCGTCGCTTGCAGGAGATAATGACCGCCGTCCTCCGTGTCTAGCTGGAAGAGGTAAGATCGTTCATTATTAATGAACTGAGCCACTTGCGCGTCCAAGATACTGAGGACAAGTGAAGATTTTCCGGACGTGGAGAAGTCAAGCTGTGAAGCTGTCCTTCTGAGAGCGGGTTGCTGCGGACTATCAGAGATGAATGCGCTGGAAATGGGTCGCATGAAATTGATTATAGCAGATGACATGCTCTTCTTGTTGCGATGCTGCTTCTGCATGTTCGAAATCGGTTTACGAGGGCGCATGGCCTTGTTGAGAAGATCATCCCGACGATCGTTTTTGGTTTGCTCTTGTAACTTTTCCTTTTGAATACGGCTCCGCAGACTTTTGTCTCTGCGATTCTTCTCGATCTGGACGGCGACGAGCTTGTGGAATGGGCGGGTAGCCTTCTTCGCAGAAGGCATGCCATTCATACTGGACGTCGATGATTCCCTTATGGCTTCATCCTTGATACCGCGGTGATCGAACTGCAACATGAGGACTTCCTTCTCAATGTTGTTGAGACGTTCGAAGCCACGCCTATTGGATTCATCCGAGTTGGCATTCTTACGGGCGGCAGGAATGCTACCAGACTTGCTTATCAAGTTATGCAGGTGCCTGGACAGAAGAGATGAGTACAATCATTGCTAACGTCTGCCGGATTTGCTTACCTGCGCTTATCGAAATTAATGAGGTTCTGACCTTCCTGAGAAGAAGCCTCGACCACGTCAGGCGTTGCAATAATCTCCAACATGCGCTCCAACAGCCAGCCCATATCCACCGTCAAGCAATCCGGAGATGAAGTTGATTGGACAAAAGGCCGGACCAAAAGCGAAGCCAGAGAATCACATGAGCTGCCTCTACTAACAGCTACACCTTGCCATGCCCTGAAGTGTAGCCGACTCTCTATGCTCAGGAGGGCAGATGTCGTCACAGCCTCGACAAACGACCTAACACAGGGTTGGTCCATCAGCTGCGCCGTCGCTGGTGTCTCCGTATTTCGCAACCTGGATACCTCGATCGCCTGGAGAAGCAGCTCCATCCGGGCCTGTCTCGCACGTAGACCGATCCTTGGCGCGACTAGCTTGGATATCAGCCACTTACGGATGATACCATAAGCTCTGATGCAGCTTCGTACACCGGGAGGTAGCAAGCGATATAAGGCGTCTTGAGTTAATTCAGAGATCAAGGAAGACGGTTCAATTTCCTGGATGTGGCTGTAGATGGTCTGGATCTCGACCAGTTCTTCAACCGAAGAAGATACATCCCTGGAGGGGAACCAGGCTGTCCGATCCGAAGTTTGCACTTCCAGCAGATCGGCGGTGATGTACAAATCCTGGAAGAACGACATACGCGTCAGTGAGAGCTATTTAAACGACTAATTTCATGTCCGAACCTCTTGCGTCACATTGCTGAAAGCAGCAGCAGCCATGCCATCCAAATTATCCACAAACGCTTCTGGATCCATCCTATCAAGATCCGGAGGATCCCTGGTGCTAACGTTCCTAGTCCGTGGTCCCCTACCTCCCTGACCTCTTTGGCCATGCATGCCAAGAGAGATGTTCGGCCGCATTGTCTGCGACCTGAATGTCGCTTTCACCAACCTCCTCGTCTCCAGTACCGATTCCCAAGCCTTCTGGACTGGCATGGCCTCGGACATGGTGGATTTGAAGATAGCGTGATCAAGTTGGTTGTCCAAAAAGCTTGCGACAGCGTGGTACAACGGGGCATCGTCCAAGACGTCCTGGGCACCGCCACCGATGGTCAACCATTCTTTGATCGTAACAAGCACCTCATTCCTCTTGTTGGCCACTTGGAGGTAATCGGAAATTGAGGGTGAAGATCCCGCAGGCTGCGATGAGATGTAGATCTTGCGCAAAAGCTAATGAAACCGAGTAGGTCAGTGAAGGGTTTGGAGCTCAGATCAATGCCAGAGGTCATCAAGCTCACCTCGAAGAACACGTATGGAGTAACAAAGCTCCTAAAGACATTCCACCATACCCTTGCAAATTCAACTCTATCTACCACCAACTCCCTGGTCATACCCTCTTTCAAGGTCATCTCTCCATTGTCATCGGCTACCGATACGGATATATTGTCCAACCCATGCACAAGGACGTTCACTAGGTTGTTGAGGGTACCAGCTTGGACGATTACCCTCAGCGGAGGATCAGAGGAAGGCTCAGCAGTCACAAAATTCGTCCTGTTCAAATGTGACACTGTGGGCAACGAGCTACGGCGGACCATGCTCGTCTTCCTGTCCAGGCCTTGCGAGGACGAAGGTTTAACCCTCACAGACGGGTTCCGACTCAAGCTCTTCTCCGCACCACTCCCATTTCCGTAATCACCGACAACAGAACTCGAGGGTCTCGAATTCGGCGCAGACTCGAACCCAACGCCACTCTGCACAACCAGCATGAGCTCGCCATTGTACACACTGATCACCGTTCCGCTCTGGCCTAGGATCATCTGCTTCGTGAAATCCTTGTTGGCTGTCATGTTCAGATTGAGATTATGCAACTGGCGGCCCTGAGTGTCCAAAGAGCGGAGGTACTGTATGTCGGAGGTGTCGCTGTCGTAACGACCTCTAATCAGCCTCGATCGGTCAAATAAAGTGACTGTTGGCATTGGCTCTGGGAAGAGAAGCGGAATGAGGGAAGCTGGGCCCGACGATGAGGTCCTTGTGAAAAAGTATGGCTCAAAGAGGCCTTTCCTTCTTGGCTCAGCCGCGAGAGATAACGACATGAACTGTTCAATCCTTTGAGCCGAGAAGAATGATTAGTCAAGGCTTCCACTCGTCATAAAGAAAGGCGTAGAACGAACCTCTGGAACTTAACAGCCAAGCCGCTTGTCACACCTCCCTCAGCAGCCACATTCCGCCAATACCCAACCAATCTCCTCGCATCTTCACTAACTTCCTTGTCCGAGACCATTGCACGTCGAGGACACAGCAAGAAGCTGGTTCGAAATGTCTCGAACACTTTCCGGGCTCTCACGATATGCTCAACTTCAACCACTGTGCTCCCGTCTCCAGCAGATCCAGAGCTAGATCCAGAAGCTTTATTCAACAGCTCAGAAAGACGAAGTCTGACATCGCCTCCCCAAATCGTCACAGGTGCCTGTGCTTGCATAGAAGCTACTGATCCTGGTACAATGCTGAGCTCATCAGAGGAAGAAGTGGCAGTCAAGTTCGCCCATCCTTCCACAGCCGCCAGAGCCTGAGGGTCAACCCTCTTCCATGCCTTATCGAGTCTGGCGATTGGTCGAGAGCATAGAGCAGCCATAATGGCCCTCCATGAGAGCTCGTCCCCGCTCGTCCTGCACAGCTCGCCAATGCGAGCCCAGGTTGAAATGAGCTCCGAACGGGAATGTGTCCGGGAGGTTTGTTGGAGGTTAGCATTGACGGGTTGGTTATGTTGTGGCGGGGTAGAGGCAGATGAAGGTGTAGACGATGACAAGAGGCGGTCTTCCGATCGTCGCCCTGGGGAGGCAAGGTTCAAGGATGTGTTAAGACTTTGCGTTGAAAGAGGGGGTGTGGGCAGTGGGTATGTAGCACCACTGCCTCCAAGTGAGGTTGCAGCAGAAGGAGGAGGGGCCAAAGGCCCTGCATCACCCGCTAAAATTTGTAGCAACACCAACTTGGTCAGCCAATGTGGTCGATCGTCTGTCCCAAAGATAGCCTCTGCGCTCTTGAAGCTGGCACCTGGCTCAGTCTCCTCGCTATCGCCGTCTCGATCATCCTTGTCTTGTCCTTCAGCAGGGACTAAAAGCTCTACAACGATGTTCTCCGGACACATCTCCATCACGCTGCGATGGAAGAGCGTCAAACTCTTCGCTACAATGTATGGGTCGAGGGAGAACAAGACTTCTCTGGTCATGCCCTCCTCCTGGAGAGCAACCCATGGATAGCGAGTGTTGAGGTTCAGGTTGAGCCTTGACGTCTGCGGCCCTTGTCTCTGATTGTCCTGTGATCGCAAGTCGAGATGCACAGGAGGGAATAATGCATCGAGCAACGAAACCATCTTGCTTCCTCCATCTTCTGGTCGTGGCGAGAAAGTGTTGAGGTTGGGGCTCATACTTGTGCTAGGAACAGATTCTACTGTTCCTTGAGCATGTGTATCATCCCCAGGCACAGGAGAAGGGTGAAAAATCCCCTGCGTTGATGCTGAAGCCTGGGGCCCTCCAGATCCAGCATCGTTCACGGCCATCTCGGCACTAAGCTGCTCACCGTCCAGAGTCTCCTTCTTAAAGTCACTCCACGCTTCGCCATCCAAAGGATGGCCATGATACCTCACATACTCGTTCGCCAACCAGCCCACACGCGCCTTCAGCAGGGCCTGTCTGGTATCTAAAGGTTCCCCCGAGACGAGGAAGGAGCAGCATCGAAGGAACTCGGACTCAAATTGGGCTCGAGGAATGATCAGAGGGAGAGAGCAAAGGATGGAGGCGGCGAAGATGTGGTATTTCTGTTTTTTGGCCGCAATAGCGCCCGAGGCAGAGGCAGCCTGGGGAGACAAAGAACCGGCTATAGTAGGTTCAGCTGTATCTGCTCGTGGTTCATCCTCGGTGACCTCAGCAGTAGCTTGATCCTCGTCCAAGCTGAAAGTGGTGGCAAATACGGCCTCGTGGGTGAGAGCCTCGAAGGACCCCCTCTCCACCTCCCCATGAGTATCGACGACGAGATCGGGATGGGTCTTCCGACCCCAATACGCTCGCTTCTTCCTGCTTGTACCACCTGCCGTGATCCCGGACCCGCCCTCCTCTCTCCCTGAACCAAATTTAGAAGAGGCCGAAACTCCCGAGACAGCACTCGCAGGAGGGTCCAGCATCTCTTCATCCTCTTCCTCATCTTGCGGGGCGACCAAACCAGTAGGAAAGAGGTCTTTGATGGCATTGGACCGATCACTGCTGGGCGGTTTGTAGAAGAACAATTTGGACCCTTTCAGTTCAACTTTGAAAGGTTTCCAGCCCTTCGACGACGAGAGGTTCAGCTGAGAGTGGGAGCTGGGGTGGGGGAAATTTGCAGGAAGGTCTGCCAGCCTGTTGAGGAAGCCTGAGTGAAGGAGAATCTGGGAGGACCGCTTTTGATTCGGGTCGGAGCTGGAGGAGGATTGCGGATCTTCAGGGCGTTTGGGCTCGACTATTGTGGGAGGTGGAAGCAATGTGGTTGACCTCTGGGTCGTTGGTGAGGGCGCAGAATCCTGGCTCCTACTCAACCCGCCAAAGCCAAACCCGAAGGCGGCTCTTGTTGGTGTTCCCTGAGGTGGGTAGGGCCCATGCGGATAATTCGCGTTCGAAACGCCCTCTCGTATATTGATATTGGTATTAGTGGTATTATCGTGCTGTGGCTGGTTATCGTGGCTATAAGCCCTCTGTGGGCTAGGTGGGTATCGAGGTGCGAGCTTTGAGGGCAATTTCGGCGTGAACGAGTGCGAGCGGGTATGGACGTGTCCTTGGGGTTCGGTGGTCAGAGCCTGCCCCGTCATGGATTGGCCTTGTCCTTGCACCTGTGCTTGGCCCTGAACTTGGGATGGAGGTGCAGAAGAGATGGATATCGACACTGTAGGAAGCGTGGCACTCCTCGGCGGAGACGAAGAAGGGGGAGTGGTACTAACACTCGGGAACGGGTGTCGCACAGGTGGCCCACTGCTTCCATTCAGTATACTCGAAGAGCTTGTCGGACTCGAGGGGCTCAGCGCACTAGCATTACTATCGCTCCGATTCCTATATTCTGCGACCCTTTCCTGGAATGCAGGATTAACAGGAGAAAAATCCCCTGTCTTTATGGGGCTTGCGTAGTTTCTGCCTTGTGCACGAGAGGGTGGGAAGGAAGGAGAGGGCGTTGGGGAAGGAATGTTTGAGACCTTGCTCAGGTCGTCTGCGGAGCGGGACCATGCTTTTCTGGAGATGTTGCGCAGGTCACCTAACCCGCCTAGGCTGAGATCTTGTGGACGCCGGGAATTAGATGGACTAGACGGTGTGCTGGGTGCATTGTGATGCGTTTGCATGCGCGAGAGCTCAAGGGAGCCTTGTGGGCGTGCTGATAGGTCAAGTACAGATCTAAAGAAATAAAACAGTTGCTCGTCAGCCAAACGAAGAAAAAATGACAATATAATGATAGTGCTGCCATAGAAAATCAGAAATGTAAAGAAACTCACTTGCTTCCAATCCCCGAGTATTTATCCAAAATCGGCCTTGGATCCGTAGGTTGCGAAATTTTATGCTTTCTCCCTCCCGAGCTCGTGCTGCCCCTCTCACTCCTGGTGGAGTCCTGGCTGCTCATCCCGGTGTTGGACGGCATCTTGGAAGCAGACGCACTTCTGCTGAACCATTTTGAGGGTCTCGTGAGGAACTGGGTGAAGCCCGACGATGGCGACGTCGAGCGTGGAGGTGGAACGGCGGATGGAGAAAGAGAATTGGGATCCTGGGCCTGTCCCTGCCCTTGCTGGCTGGGCTGAAGGGGCGGGTTGGGCGACAGACCACGTCGCGGGGCCATGACGGCGATAAGAGTAAGAAAGAGTACGAGGGAGTGTCGTAAAGCAGCGAAAAAGATTTTTTGTGTTTTTGAATTTGACTCTTATGTAGAGCCTATGTAATGGAACCCAAATCAGACAGGAACGTGTCACCCAGCAGTCAAGTCTGAGTCGAACACGTCTGCCTATCTTATTACAACCCCTGCAGAACGATAAATCACACCCAGAACAGAAGAAATAACAAAGAAAAACGCGTACGACGGCCTGTGCTACTCGCTGCACGAGGAGGGCATGGGTGACGGGGATAAGAGCGAAGAAGGGGCAACCACCGTCGGAGTTATTTATTTTATTTACCAATTCTATTGATTTCCGACAACTCAACTCCTTCCTTCTTTCTTGTTCCGAGCGGCGGCTCGAATTCTTCCTTGCCCCTCAGATAACATCTGTCAGACTGTGCGACCGTCAGTTATCGAGATCTCCTCTGGCAGACACTATAGAAAATGCCTGTCTTGTCGTGTAATTGTCTAACAAAATCACGATAGAATTTCAACTCAAAGGTCAAGGCCTCCTGATGACGGCCGGATGTCGAATTTCGGTGCGTAGATTCTTGGCAAGGGCGCATCCGCGTAGGCGTACGTAGATCCGTGTTTTCACGTACGTCCGTCTCGCAATCGGTATGTAAATTTATTCGATGCAAAGCATGCTCTCCGCGTTCTTTCTCAAAAGATTTTCCACGCATGCGGACGGCGTCGGCGAGTTGACCCCCTACTTATGAGGTTGAGGGACGCATTGCCCGAGAGGCCGATTCCGCTATTGCGGTACCAGTTCATCGCATATTTATTTCTGCGTGGGTTTCAACTTTCTGGCCATCATGCCATGGTTGGATGTTGAATCGTAGTCTCAGCTGTCATATATGATTCTGCAGCGTCCGTCTCTCAGGCTCAGCAAGAGCGAAAGTAACCGACCAGAATTAAAACACACCTACCGCCTGTGCCGCTCCCCCATTCCCATTCCCCCTGGCAAAGCCCTGGGGTCTATACTTGGCTCACAGCGGTTGCAGTTGCTGCATCCAGCCCCACTGCCTTTTTAATCCACCTCGTCGCGTCCGCCTCATCTCCCTTGAGCCTGGACGTCTCACTGGAGTGACATCTTAACACGTTCACCCCGATGCTCGTGTCGTGGTTATTTTTGTTCTGCCCTATTCTGTCTTATCCTGTCGGGTTGATCACAACCTGCTCAGCTGAACTGTCTTTCGGAGACAGATAAGCAAAATTGCAATTGTAAAGAAGCAGAAGCAGAATGCGAATATCACGCCACTATATTTTTGAATTTATTCTTTCCTCCTCTTCCTTCCCTCGAACCCTCGAGGCTCGAGGCGTGATGCGTTCAATTAACGCAGGCTCCACAAATCTATTCATCTCGAGGTATATTGAATTTATTCTTAGCCGCTTCTTCAATACTCTAGGATGTCCGCGAGGTGCGTTGTCCGTTCTCTCCTGTCCAATATCTGACGAACACTCTCAAATCCTAAGGTTCGGTTCTCAGGTTTTCTCGTTAGCACCTTGAAGCAGCCGAGATAAAGCCAACCTACGCGCTCTTCCTGTTCTGCCAATTCCTCTACCTCGGGTAGCAGAAACGCCTCATTGTCATCCTGACCTGAGCTACTCATGAGATCGTCGATCCTTTGGGGACCCCACCTGTCCAACCGGTCATGGTTCTCCATACTTCAGAGGCACAGGCGGCCATCCCTCTCTGGCTTGACTCGAAATGGAAAGGCCTGGCTCATCATGTAGCAGCGAATGGTACCTCTCTCTCTCTTTCTCTCAGATAGGCAGACCCTCAGGGAACTGCGTATTGATCAAGCGTTGCCAGACATATTCGCTTAGACATCAAGGAGCTCACCCACGGAAAGTCTAATCATTTAAGAGTATTTAGTGGGTACCTGTAGTGCCTTATCAATTCTGTTGTTTCTTATTGATATCAAAGTCCAAGAGCTTCGCCACGATTGGTCTATATTCTGGCTCTCAGAGTCTTCTCGCAGTTTGGAGTGGACCAACGTCGATCTTTCTACGGGCCCTCGCTCAAACTCCATGCTTTTCTTCCCACTCAGTTTAGTTCCACGCGACATGAATTTCTTCCCGCGAAACTATGCTTGACAAATTGGTCGCGGCTACTATACAGTAAGCCAGAAATCATTTTTGGGACCTACAGACATAACTTTATTGTAAATTCATGCTACATACAGGACCGCAGTCCTAAAACACCGGGAAAAGCACGCACAAAGTAAGTGGCGTATCCTTCTCTTGAGCTACTGTCACCTTTGACTGATTTTTGATTATTCGCATCAACGTCAGCGTCGGGTTGCGAGCCTTTGCTGCTGCAGCTAAAGCTAATTCTAGTGACTTGTTCAATCTGATAGTGGACAGATATCCCGACCTCGATACAGAGTTGGACTTTGGGTACAAGGCCGCCTAGATTGTTGATGGTAGTTAGATGGGAATGGAGATGGGCGCGCTTGACCCAACGTGCAACGGGGATGGACATCAGTCGCAATTGCGGTACATATGACGACTGCCTCCGTCGCATTGATTTAACACAATCATGGGCAAGGCAAACCTGCCTGTGCTGTCTGCACTCTGCAAATCCAGGTTGTACCAAAACAGCGAAGGCCACGTGCTGTCTACACTAGCGCGCGCAACTTGGCAAGCGCCTACGTTGTCGCATACGCGTAGATATCCCTCCAGAAATGTGGCACACAATTACACCGTCTTCATCCAGGAGACGTTCAATCAAATTTAAGAAAAAATTATCTTGTGACTGTATTGCGCATTCAAATTATGCAATATATCACAACGGTCAATTTTCGGACGATAAGAGGATAATTATTGGAATAGAAGGATCACTTTCATGTCTTCCTCCGCGCGGGCTGTCGCAAATAAAGGTCACGGTAGGAGGTCACCTATAATATTTGTGTCTCCATGGCCGAGCATGGGTTACTCTCCTGCCTGGAATACCTGTTCATATCGATTACCAGGACCGCTGCAACATTTGCTCCTGCGGGCCGCTTGCAGACTCAACTTCACTCAGGCATCTCAAATAGAGGACGCCTCTGCCTTTGTTTCAAAAGAAGATCCTAGACGCTCGGTTCAATGTCGGCCTCCGTCGCTGACAGTCGCGTTGCCCAGAGAGTGGTGCTCACCATCTCGGGTTATCCTCCACGGCCCGCCAGCAAACTCATCGTCCACATGCATGTCCAACCTGATCCTCCTCGTTGCGTTCTCCCTTTCCATAAAATATAAAGATGGCTCTGTTGCATCTTCTTTCCTTCTCCGACTTGAAAGTACCTCTTAACTTGTTCAGGCTGAAGATGAAGCGAGCGTCGCTTATTACTGCACTCATTGGCATCCTGCCATACGCTGCTGCCCAGCAAACTCTCTGGGGACAATGTGCGTCATCTCAGTGCTCGGCTACTGCGCCTCTTTTTCGAGCGTATTTATGATATTACTAGGTGGTGGAATTAACTGGACAGGACCAACCACTTGTGCATCTGGGTAAATTTTCTTTATTTAAACTCGGCCTTTTCACTCAATCGAACTTGTCAGGTCGACCTGCGTTTACTCAAATCCGTGTAAGTGGCAGTCAATCTGCCATAGACTGAACGAGAAACCTCAAAAAAAATTTATTTAGACTACAGCCAGTGTCTTCCAGGAGCTGCATCCTCCACGACTTCGACCAAGCCAACGACCACCAGTAATCCACTAACTTCGACCACTCAGACCCCGACTCCTACAACAATTCCCTCTGGAACGGGAAAGGCGAATTACTGGTTTGGCTTGTATGCAAATTTACTTTGTATCATTGACTGCTTCTCAAGAAAATCTGACTCCGATTTTCAGCGGTGACTCTTACTCCCAAACTCAGTTTAATATCTCCGGACCTCTCCCCAACCTTTCCAACCCTATCGGCAATCCGCCCTTCCCGGGATACTCAGCAACCGGAGGAGCAAACTGGGTTGGGTACCTCACGGCCACATACAACAACTCCCTGCTTTTCACTTATAACTACGCTTACGGCGGAGCCACAATCAATGCTTCCCTCGTCGCTCCTTACGAGCCTACTGTCCTCAGTCTTGGAGATCAGGTCAACCAATTCTTGACCACCGTCGCTAATAAGCCACCTTCTACACCTTGGACGAGTGCTAATTCGCTATTCTCGGTATGGATCGGAGTCAATGATATCGGGAATAGTTACTACCAATCTGGCAATCGCTCAGCGTCTGTAGCATTTTCAGACCTCTTGGCAATCGTTCTAACCTGTTTTTGATAGGTTCGCCGAAACACTGCTGGATAATTACTTCTCCTTAGTGCAAAAGCTCGTGAATATTTCTCTCATCTCTTGCCTCCTCCGAGTATGTCCCGCTAATACGAGATTGTAGTATAATGCTGGTGGCAGAAACTTCCTCTTTGCCAATGTTCCGCCTATTGACCGCTCCCCTCTGGTGCGCAGCATACATTTCTATGGTGTCGTTACTAAAGTAATGTCTACCCCAGATGCTTGCCCAATCAACTGACGCTCAAGCTCTTGAAAAATCCGTCATTGCTGACTTCAATACCAGGCTTCTTTCCCGAGTTCAATCATTCCAATCCGCCAATAGCGGGGTCAGTAGACATTTTCTGCTTTTTTTTGATTCTCATGCGCACTTAATGAATCAGGTTAAGACTTTCTTCTGGGATTCTAATGCGCAGTTCACCACCATGCTGAACAACCCGACTGCGTACGGCTTCGCTGATGCCACTTCTTACGGTTCCGCAGCAACAGATTTCTGGGGGTAAGCACTGTCTCCATTTTACTTCGCATGAACCTCACATATATTACCACTCATTCAGCAATAACTACCACCCAAGCAGTAAGTTGACGCGCTTTATGATGCGAAATAGGGGCTTGACGCGTCTGTTCTAAAAATAGCCTACGCGAACGTATTTTTCGCTCAGTACATTGGCAAGACGGTCCTCGCAAATACGGTCTGGTGAAGAGGTACATTAGAGGCGGAATAAAATTTGTAGTACAATGTACGTAGCCTTGATGCTCGATAGTCATCAGAAATTTGTCAATACATCAGAGCGACAAGACTGCCTCACAATCGTCGGTGAAAATCGAACGCCAATTTTGGTGGCCTATCGACTTGTCCACCAGAATTGAGACGCATCATGGATTCATAGTGGTCAGCGTCATTGGGAAAATGTCCAAGTTTCATTTCCATCCTCCAAGTCGTGTCATTCAGGCGCAGACTAGGCCCAAGTGCACTGAACACTCCGATGGGCGGTCAGCCCCTCTGTCTACCCTCAGGCATATATAAACGCCCCCCATCCAGCTTGAAGCCCTCACCAATCCACGAAACGATCTGCTAGTCAAATCGAATCTCATCTTCACACTCATCCTCATCATTTAAAGCAACCAAACCACCAAACATATTTACTATGACAGCCTTCACTACGCGTTTCTTCTCCTTCACCCTTCTTGCTCTCCTCCTCCTTCATGGACACCTCGTGAAGGGACGCCTCCAGAGCGAAGCACGGGACATCAGTGTGGCCGGCCGCATTCAAGCTCGTGGCGACGACGGCTCCAGCAGCTATGGCGGCGACAATCAAAGCTATGGCTCGGATGACGGCGACGACAAGTCCTCCGGCTACGGCGACGACAAGTCTCAAGGCTACGGCGACGACGGGTCCAAGGGCTATGGCGATGATAACAAGTCTTCCGGCTACGGTGACGACAACAAGTCCTCCGGCTATGGCGACGACAAGAAGAGCTATGGCAGCTACGGCGACGATAGCAAGACCGCAAGCTATGGCAGCTACGGCGACAACAAGAAGGATGACGGCTATGGTAGCTCGGGCTATGGCAAGGACGACAAGAAGGACGATAAGGCGGAGGGGTACGGCTATGACGGTGACGACAAGGCCAAGGGATACGGGTACGGCGACGACAACAAGGGCTACGGGTACGGCGACAACAAGGGCGGCTATGGTGATGGTGCCAAAGGTCTTTGGGATCAGTGTACGTTTTCTCTGATTTCGTGGTTCCGATCCGATTCTCATTTGCTCTTCTTTTTCCACGCAGGCGGCGGCAAAGACTACCATGGCTCGACCAAGTGCGTCGACGGAGCTTACTGCCGTTACTTCTCCGATTGTAAGCCCTCGCGTCTTCGCTTCTTCTTTTCCTTATCCCTTACTCACACACGCCCTGATCCGTCTAGGGTACTCTCAGTGCAACCCCAACAACAACTAGGTCATTCCTTTCGACGCAGGCGTTCGAGGCGGTTGGGTGTTCGCGCTGAGTTGAAGTCGTTGGTAGCTTGGCGAGTGCTAGTGGGCATGTGGATTGTGTAGATAAAAACTTGTAGAAAACCTCCTTCCTTGAGCATCATAGTAGAAATATATGACAGTCTCGGATCGGCATGCTAGTTCCCTCTTGAAGTTTGAGTCTGGGCCCCTTTGAATCTTCAATATCGATGAGGTAAACTTTTAAGGTCCTCGACAGTCGTGGAGGTATCCCACTGGTTGTGCGAACAAAAAATTATTGTCTGGCGTCACCACAAGTAGATGCTGAATAGAATAACATAACAGTGCAAGGAGGGGGGTTCGAGTCATGAAAGCGAGAAGTAAGTATAGTATAATGTAAGTCTAATGTTCGAAAACAAGAACCTCTCGGGCGTATTTCACGCCTTTTGGGTAGGAGCAGCTCCAGCCGCCGGCGTAGGAGCACCAGACGAGGCAGCGACGACACTTCCAGGTGGGGCAGCGGATGTTCCAGCCGGATTAGGCACGCCAGGAGGACCAGGGACCGGTTCACCAGGAGGCTTGCCTTTGACTGTTGCATCGAACACTTCCCAAAGGGAGCCAGGAACTTGGGCAGCCATCGCCTGTTGATCTTGCTCCAGGAGCTTCTCGAGGTGCTCGCGGTTGTCCTCGATGTACTTGAGCTCCGCCTGGTACTGTTTCTGAGCCTCGGCACGTTTCTGTTCCAGGTATGTCGGAGGAGGCGCGTTCTTTGGATGAGATGACTAGAGAGGCATCAGCAAAATAACTGAGGGAAGGAGGCAATGGAAACCCTTACATTGTCCGAGAGCCCAAAGAATGAACCGAAAGAAATGCCGCCTGTACTCTTGCCCTTGTGCTTAGCTTGCCATTCCGCAATATGCCTTGCTTTCATCTCTGCTTCCTTCTTGCCATATTCGATGGGGATGTCCTTTCCAGCATAAGCCTGCAAAATAGGTCGCACATCAGGAGGCCGGTAGATGGCGATAGCTGTCGTGCTCAGAGTCAGCATCCTGCTACTCCAGAGAAGGCTGATGCCAACGCCACGTACATTCCAAGAACGGGATCATAGCAATCAGGCCTTTGTCCTTCGGGTCCCCTTTCCATTTCGGCAGAATAATCGAGTTTTCGGGTTGCAATCTGACGTGGTCGGGGTCCGTATCGAGGATGATTACTTTTGAAAGGTCGCGGTTCAAGTATGAGAGGTCCTGCATGGACGATGAGATGAGCCCCAGGGAGTAGAGTTGCTATACGAACCTTGACAATCTTTCCATCCACTGTCCTTGTTGCTTCGCGGAAAAGCCGATAATTGATGTAGAACCCATATCTGTCGAGTTTATCCAGGATGGGTCCAGCAGTCTGTGCGAATCGTCAATAAGGCTTAAAAATGGCGGTAGTAGCAGATGCTTACATAGTAGGGTTGAGAGGTGAAGATGACAACTTCGTAGAACTGCGAAATGTAGCCCAAGAAATAATCCACGCCAGGTCTCTTGGCTGTCCGCCAGCCATGTTGACGCTGTGACGAATGTGAGCGAGACACGACAGAATCAGGCCCAGGCACTCACATCCCACGTCGACGTAACAAGCAGGTCGTCTATGGATATGAGGAGTGTATAAGGTTTTTGATGCGGTGGAGGGTAAGGCGGAGGAAGAAGCTCTGGCCAAGCCGGTTTGTTGAAATACTTGGAACGAGACAAATTCAGATGTCGTTGTCAGAAGCTCAATGCAGAGTACTCACGTCGAATAAATCAGTAAAGCGTTCTTTTGTTCGTCCCCAACGCGTTGAAGGTGCGTCCTCTATCCGCTAAAAGATGAAACTCATCATGAGATGCAAGGTGAAGCTTGCAAAAGGGTGACACGCACCATCTTCTTAGCTTTCAGCTCGTCCTCTTCCCATTCCCGGCCCATATAGACTGTGCTCGCTCCAAACGCCAAAGCAAGCAGAGCCAACGACACCCGGCTCATGAATCGTCGTTTCCGCTCATTTGTCGATAGCGAATCCTTCGACGACCTCGCGCCAGTTCTTTGAAATTCCTTCTCAAATTCTGGTGGTGAAAAATCAAGAGTAGGCACTCCAGACTTCGGAGTCGTTCCCTCCAGCTCCTGGTTCACTAATGGCTCCTCCGTCCGACTTGTGCTGGTTTCCGGTTCCAGGCCAGATTTCGTCTCTTGATTTGACTCTACTGTTGACTCTGCAGCCGATTTGACCTTCTTCTTTGGCAGGCTAGGCTGACTGGGTGGTTTTTGCGCAAAATAGCGCACCGACTGCACCACCGCCCTGCGAGGTATTGATCTCGATAATATGGAGAACATGGCGAGAAGTGTAGAAGTTTGTATGAGAGAACCACAATTTTTGGCTCGTATTTGGTCATATTTTCCTCTAAAGACCGAGACTCGGCTGACGGTGCTCATTTCTTTCCCATTTCGAATCTCGAACTTGTAATCCGACAAGTCCCATAAAATTTCAATTCAAATGTGTTACTGAACGCTTTCGTCTGTTGACAGATTATAAATCGGAGAATTTGAGCCTCTGAAGACTCCTCTAACAGTGTAGCTTTGTCAACGGAATCTTTGCGTCCGGCCGTACTACTCAGTGGGCACTCTTGATCTCGTTGGTTCCATCTTGGTTCCATCATAGCTGCTTAACGCCCCGGCTTTTCAACTGCTGTCTTAAGTCAAAAGTCGTCTGACTGATTTTCAGCATCAATGAAGCGGATGACAGCTTAACAGAATGGGTTCTTGCCTTGCCAGGTCCTTGCAGATGAAGCACCGTCAACTCTATGGCTACAGACGACACTTCAACAGAAGTACACCCAGGTAGGGTTGGTCCATCGCCCATTTCATAGTGAGATGGCTAACGCAGAACTTGAAGTAATGCAGTAGTACCTTTTCGGCAATGTCGAGTTGGTCAGCGGAGCCGGTGTCCTCCCAGCACTGCAAACGGATGAAGCTGAATCAAGTAAGCACACAGACGTTTCAAGCCAGTTTCTGGACAAGGAATTTGTCTAAATTGCAGTAAACTTCATCAAGAAATGCATCTTTTGCTGTTGGGCGGCTTTATTCTTTTTCAGAATAGCGAGCTGGAGATCAGGCAATCAGTTTTGCCGCGCGTGTTCTCCTGCGAGGATCCCCAGTCAAGCAGCCTTGATCAAAAATTGGATCCACCAGAGGCAGGAACAAGAGGATTGTAACTGCCAGGCCCATGGATGAGCTGCTCGCGAATATCACAAAACTTGATCATGAAACGGCAGACTCGATGCCTCCAGAGGAGACCCGACTCGGAGAGAGGTGCACAGTGAATCTAGTCCTAGTACCCAGCGAGACTAGATTCGAGGTATGAACAAGTCAAATGTTACTGTAGCTTATGAAGGAACTTTCTCTGCGACTACGAAGCTGGAAGTTCGGAGTGACGGGTTCGATCGAGCAATCGTCCAGATTTAAAGGAGCGTCTTTCAATTACACAGCAACGAGTGGAACGGGCTGAGGGTGAGGAGGGCGAGGCCTATTTAATAGCCTGAGTCTGGCTACGGCTTGAGGACTGCAGCTTCCGTAAAATATATACACTTTTGGCTTGCTTTTGAGGCGGAACCACTTCGCAAAAGTCTATCACAGTAACGTTAGATCATGTGCAATGGTCAGCCTAGTCACTAGTTAGTAGTCACTAGTCAAGCTGATTATCTCCTTTTCAATCTTCTTTTAGAAACATCGAGTAAGGCCACCTGAAGCTGTGGTTTTAGGAAAGTTCAGGTGAATATTCGTGTTCTCATATGATTTAGAAGTCATACCCCACGTCTGCCAATCACTGTCCCACTTCACTTGTCGTCTCAAGGGCATCTGCTCGAGTTAACAGGTGGAGTGAAAAATGCAAACTCCTACAGATCTTGATCTTGTGTTTTTCTTTATTCATACATCCAGGCTCCAGAAGAGGTTGACAGTAAATCATAACAGCTTGTCGCGAGAATTCTAATGGGCACGCGTGGACTAATCGGATTTATCATCGCCGCCCAGCGCCGCGCCAGCTACAACCATTTTGACTCCTATCCAAGTGGGCTCGGGGCAGACATTGTGAAGTTCATCCTCTCCCTCAGTGATGAAGAGATAGACAAAATGGTGAAAGTTGTTTCTGACCTCAAGTGGGTCGATGGGGATGTAGAACCAAGCGCCGAAATCCAGGAGCACTACGTGAAGGCTGGCTTTTCAGACCTAAGCGTCGGCAGACAGAGTACTGCGGACTGGTACTGCCTTTTGCGCAAGGTGCAAGGCGCTGCCATTCTTCCCGCAATTCAAAGTGGCGAGCTGCAGCATGTGATAGAGTCCAGTGAGTTGAAAATCTATACTTCCATGTCTTTGGTTATTTTCCAAGGAATTCATCTATGAGTTCTTTGCAGAAGATTTCCTCGGTGACGGTCTTTTCTGCGAGTGGGCTTATTTTATCGATTTCGAAAGCAAGTTTCTTGAGACGTGGGCTAGCGGGAGAAAGGTCGATCAGGTAACCTTTGATGCTTTGAACAGTGAGGGCGTCAAAGGGTATATAGCACGCTTTGAAGGAGAGTGAGCAATGCAATATAACCGTTTGACACGGCTGCGAAGGTTATATATCACTTTGATAATAAATACTGCCAGAAACCTTCATTCTCTCAAGACTAGACATTGAGATACGTATTCATTTCGTAATTGGACAGCGCTACGTTATTTGGGTCCTTCAAAAACTTCAGCACCTCTTCCCACTTCTTCTCACTCTGCCCAACTGATAACCCCAATAGCCAGCTCCCGCCAAAACCGCACAAGTTCGGCAGG
The DNA here is from genome assembly GCA_002938385.1 of Gymnopilus dilepis. Lineage (NCBI taxonomy): Eukaryota > Fungi > Basidiomycota > Agaricomycetes > Agaricales > Galerinaceae > Gymnopilus > Gymnopilus dilepis. The sequence goes on along the minus strand of NHYE01001375.1, from coordinate 61,378 downwards.
ACCCGTGCAAAGAACTGAGCGACTGTCAGTCCAGTATTCGTACCGATGTCCGAATCTCCGACATAAAGATAGGTAATGTTTCTGTTGATGCATGAATCCAAAATCTCAGGCGCCGTTGGGACAACGCTCGCGGCATCGAAGGTGAATGCCAGGTGCTCTAGTCTTGGGCACTGGCGTAAGAGGTGCAGGAGTCCGTGATACGTCACTGTGGGCAGGGTTGTATTCCATCCGCCAAGTTGACCCAGCTGAAGTCTCTTAAGAGAAGGCCATGCGTCTGCTATTGCCATGAAGTCGTTGTTCCCTAAGACGACCTGGATAGGGAAGTCTATTTCAAGAATTGCAAGATGCCTGAGAGACAGCAAAGGCTGTAAGGTGTAGGCTGTCACACGCGAGAACTTTTTTGCAGATTCCTGGTCCCGGGATCTCCTGGCGCCGAAAAGATATGCGGGCGTATATCTGATAACGATACGGTATACATTAGAGAATCGGGAGCTGCCTTGTTTGAGGGCTTCCAACGCGTCACGAAAGTCCGCTTTTGCACGAAATTCAGCTACATGAATTGTTACGTCTTGCAGTTGCGATGGCGCCAGTCTCTTGAACAAGTCCGCGAGATTGGGAATGCTGCTTTCAGGCATCACTAGCCGCTGCAATTCAGGAAACATTGGTGACTCTTCATGACCAATCCTAGGCTGCAGAGCTTTCAGAATGCTGGCCGACGTATTAGCGATAGACAAACTCCGGAGGTGCGGTAAGGCCGCCAAGTGTCGAATAGCTGGTGTGTCAAGAACACGCGAAGCGCATGATAATCGACGAAGGTGTACCATTCTCTCGACCAAGCGAGATAAATGGGTGCACCCCTCCTTCTTCGATTCCTGGAGAGGACCTAAATCCAGTTCCTCCATATTCAGAGCATGCTGCTCAATAACGGGGAACAAGGATGTCAATTTTCCATCAGTCTCGCTCCATTGGAGGGAGAGTGAAATTCCTTTAGTTTGAAGAAAGATATCTAGGCACATTTCGGCGTGAATAATGTCTGCAAATTCTGCCTTCAACAGGTTTGGAAACATGGGTGTCAATAGGTCCGGTCTATTATTCGCGAGACTTTTCAAAGCGCACAAGTCAAGAGGGTAGTAACTGTACTCGGCCATTCGCTTTAGTGACTGAAGGAGTAGAGCCTGGTTGTGGCGAGCGTACCTGGAACGTGACGTGTGGAAGGGGTAGGGCAGGTAGTTGATTTTTCGAACGCGTTTTGCGTAAGATGCTAGTCTCTCGAAGTCTTCTTCCGTGGGGACTTTCGTTGTGAGTGCCTACTATTTGTTCAAGAAATAGCACTACGCAGAATGAGTACGATAGACTCACAAACATCCTATCAAACCCAGAAGTCGGATCCTCCTTCCAGCAACGACCAGGAAGCGTTTTGATAAGAGGCACCATATTTGACTGTGTGTGCCACAGGATATCAAGAGCCGTCTCCGCAAGATAGTGACATGTCAACGCCAAAGAAAGCAGATCGCGTCTTGCAGGCCTCCCGGAAGCATCGTGAAAGACCAACGTGAAGATGTAGTGAAGAATTTCCTGCACTTCTAAGCAGGCATGCATGATCTTTCGTATTACTTAGGCATCAACTGCACTAGAATTAGGAAAAAAGGGATGAGCAAAAACAATAGAGAAGTCTGATATGAGATGATGGTAGTCCGGAGGCAAGCAACATCGACAATCCTGCCATTGGCCAGATTCAAGCTACGATTCGGCACCGCTATACTACTGCTTTAGGCTAAAACTAAGGGGCCAACACAGGGCGAATAATTACGGAGTGACTCCAGTTCCGCATAGTTTCTTATGAAGATGCTGAATGGCTCATTGAATAATCAAACGATAATACAGATTTGTATACTATATCAGTGCTGCAACTAAAACTTATGCATTGCTCGCATTGTCCGTTCACTATCAATCTTGAGGTTCTGCTTTGATGCGTTTCGGGTGTACATGCCCTGCAGCGGAAGGGGTTATCTTTACTCAACTAGCCTAGGAAATCGGAAGGAGGCAGCCTACCCTGATCCATCTCATCGCCCTCCCTCTTCATGCCTGAAATCAAAGGTCTAGAATCAATACTCAAATCAGAGGAGTCACATGCTACATACTAGCCGTGTGTTGTGTTCTGAGGCGAGAATGGCTGGTTTGACTGGTCCGAGGAGGTTCGGCAGAAGGAAAAGACGCATCGGGCCTGATATGAAAGTCTTCTGGCTCAGGCTTGATGTAGATTCGGTTTGAAACAAGTTGCTGGTCGCTTGCATATACACCCGAAGCTTGAGGAGAAATTTGGGTCAGCTTGAGTGGACTACAAAGTGATCGTGCCAAATCTCAACGATGGACATGAGAGTCTAGAGTGACTTTCAAGTTTCAACACAGACTCACTGTGGCTTGCATCGTCGATTGGCTCCGCTTTAATCCTGACCTCTGCACTCTCTTCTGATTTTATTTGCGGATGACTCTCAGATAGCTGTCTATGTTCAGGAGGAGGGCTAGGAATTGCCGAAAGAGGCTCTGCTGCAAACTGATATTCTGGCAAATTCGGCCACGTCACTGGTGGCCCTTCTCTATGGCATGGCAGGGAGACCTACCTGGAATTTCCACATCCAGCGGCTCAGGCTTCACTTCGACGTCAGCATCATCAGCGGCCAGCATATCATACAATTCCTGAAGCTCTGCTGATGGCTCGTAGTCACCTTCTGAGATTGAAAATGAAGTACCTGCAGGATGAATGTAGAGATGAGGGCTACATACCTTCCAGTTTACTTGCTCCAGTGTCACTTCTATCCCCGGGAGGGGTTCCTTGTCTGATTGGCATGTCATTTTCTTTTGCCTTGACTGATGGAAGAAGAGAACTGAGGAATTCATCTGTCGCTTCCTTTTTTACTGTCAATGAGGGTTGCAGCAATTGCTGGGTCCTTGTGGCTAAGACATGGGGTAAGCTGGCACGATATGTGAGCTGGCATGATGGAAACTACCGTCTTCATATGGGTCAACCTTGTTTGCCAGCCCTGCATCCAGACTGCCTTTGCCCCTTTCTTCAAGAAACCGTTCGCGATATGCCAAGCGAGGATCCAGAGTCTTCTGCTAAAAAATCAGTGAATGTAGGCAAGAATCAGATGCATTGCAATTGGACAGACAAACCACAGTGGTATGAAGTGGCTTCTTATCGGTCAGGATGGCAAGCATTTCCGAAGCTCCTGGATGATGTACTGGTATCGGGCATGAAGAGCCGTCAAGCGTACCTCTTGATGTCGAAGCTCGGGATACTTGATCGTCTGTCGGAGGTGGTGCGGGTGCTGCTGCGATTCTGGCAGCTACAAGCTCCCTCATGGCGGTGGATATTGGTTTGGCAAAGGTTACATAAGGAGCTGGAGCCATTGCAATCATAGGAGGCGGATACGGCAGTTTGATGTATGAAAATTGGGGATGGGGGACAGGGCTGTTGTCGGGAAAATATTCGTGAAATTCTACAGCATAAATGTCCTTGGTCAGTAACTCGTATGTCCAATTCGAAAAGGGGTACTTGCTGATAGCAGGATCATTATGTCTTTCATAGTTGTATTCGTATATATACGAAACTTTGGTATCTTGAGGCCTGTCCAGCAGGAATGCAGAGTGGAGGTGAGCACCGAGGAAGTATGATACGTCTTCCACCTCTCTGGATAATTGGACTATCATGGCATCGTCCTGCATGAAATCCAAAGGAAAAATTGAGATACAAAATTTCTCAAAGATAGTCAACTCACAGCGTCTTTCTGGGTATAAATTGCGTTCACGCTGGCATCTGGATACGGATCTTTTAGCATCACAGCAAACCAAGCCGCAATTCCCTCTTTATTCCTTGTCCACGGTGAGGTCACTACAAGATACTTCACTTTCGGCTTCTTGTATGAAGGGCCCTTTTCATGAGGAAAAAGCAAAGTCGAGGATACCAGGTTCAGCCCACGAACATAAAGCCGGTTCCTGTCAGGCTCCGACTTCCTGACTCACACTAGACTTTTTCTTCGCCATAGTAAAATGTAGTCGCGAGGACGTTTCTTATAACGGGTAGTTGAGTTGACCCGGCTTTAAGTAATGACTTCTGAGATAGCAGCAGATCAACAGTAATTTGCGACTTTGCGTCGTGAGAGGGGAAAGATCAGTTGATACGAGCCTTTCTGCGCGGGATATATCTTGCACAGCCACTTCACGTTTCTTACCTCCTCGCCTTCAAGTTCGAGGGTTGTTGTTGGACACCGTACTCATATTCGACAACCAAATAGCCAAGACATGTTTCCTCGCCCTGACTGATATACTCAAGGCATATATTTTATCGTTGTCTTGCTATCTTGGTTCTGTATTAACTTGTAGTGTTGACGCTTTTCGGAAAGGCTGCATCCTTCAGATCATCCTCGTCAATCTTGTTCAATCAGATGTGCCGTCCTGCCATCAGGGAAACGTGTGGGTAGTCAAATATTTCTTGCGAGCCTGTGCTTACTTCCCGTCTTGTAGTCAAATCTTGAAGCTTCGACTCAATGCTCCAACCCTCATATTAACAGAATCCACAACTCGACGGATCGAAGGTGGCGGTCGTGATCGGTGTTTTACGAACCTGCAGCGATATTGTGGGAAATTGCGCCTGCAGCACAGCAGATGTGCTTCCGTTGCACCGATTCTAATCAAGTACCGAAGAGCGAAGGTCTTATAAAAGTAAGTGTCATAATACCGTTGGAGGATCCGGATGCTCAAATTACCTAGTTATACATGCATGAAGTATAAATACTGTATTGAACGGCGTCATGAAGATTATTCGACCTTGCCATTACTGCCCGCGATGCCGGAATAAAGCATCACCTTCGGCTTCAAGAGAACCGCTTCTCGCCATTCTCCTACCTTTCCGGAGATTTTTTCAGCGCGTACGAGACCCAGATCTGTCGTACAGAGGATTTTTTCATGTCCGAGTTCCGATGCTTTGCCATCTGGGCTGCCCAAAGCATCCTCCATCATCATGGCATTGAAGGCGACGTCAGGCGCGATGTACAGAGCTTCCAGATCGCAAGAAGTGATGCCTTCCCCGATTTCTTTATTCAACTGTTGCGCCTTCGTCATCAGCCTCGACATCGCCGTACCAAACCTGTCCGAGATCCGTTGGTATATGGTTGAGGATCCTTCTTTGAGTCCTGCAGATATGAAGATTTTGGCACATGCATCAATCATGTCGGAAACGAGATCTGGTTCGTGGACGAGCATGCGTTGCAAGTGGACCCTCGTCAGTTGCCGCCACCGTCCAGAAACAGCTTGTTCCTCTGATACAAAGAATAACACGCGTAGGGTCAGTAACGCGATTTTCGATTCAATGTCTCAAAACCTTACCTATCTCCCTAACTCTTGCATAGACTTCACTGAGCATATGCTCATCTTCGGGTGACTCGAAGGCCCAGGAAGACGCGATCCAATGACAGTAGGCAGCCATAGCGGCTTGCAGCGCAATTTGGACTAGAATGGGATCTTCGTGGTGGTCAGACGTCTTGAGCAAAGATGTCATTCGTGGACCAATAATCTCTTCTGTCCGAGAATGTGCATCCGCTATATACTCGGGCTCTGCTTCCCTATCGACCTCTTCTGTCCCATTGCCTTGAACCTTCTCCGTTATCGTCAACTCCTCTGCCATAGATGCTGCTGTCTGCATGATTTCTCCATTCAGCTCCTCCACCAGTTTTATGACGTCGGCACCCGAAAGCCGGTCATCTTTCGTCAAGAAAGCTTGAGCGCCTTTCAACTCGGCGGAACGGACATCAAGGAGTTGTGTCGTTTGCATGTGCTCAGCCCTGAGTCGTTGCAGCTCCCCCTCCAGCCGCTGATTACGCGAGCCAAGGTTCTTCGCCTGATCAGTGAAGGTCTGGTGTTGTTGCCTTGCAACGTCGCGTTCCCTTTCGAGGTCGACAATGCGCTTCCGGAGCCCATCAACCTCTTTCGCATGCGACAGCACAGCTGCCTTCCTTTGCTCTACCTCTGTATCCTTCTCCTTCAGAAATTGCCGGAGCGAAACCAACTCCTCCTCCTGTCGTCTACTTTTCTCGAGGACGGCCTCATGAGCTCTCTGGAGGTCTCTCCAGAGCTGTGCCACCTTGACGGTGCCATAGGCGGCGGCGACCGACAGTCCGATCGTAGTCAAGAACCCGCCGAAGCGCGAAGAGGGCCAGAGCGATAGAGGGAACGAGTGAGGAGAAGGAGTTGGTTGCATCATTGAGAGTTGTACAGTGGGGCTGGGTTCACCCCCTGGTCGTATTACGCGCTCGCCTTTGGCATTCAGAGGCTGCGGCTACACCATGAGGCTGTCAAAACGTGTGGGTTTCGTTTGGAAGTTTGGATTTTGCCTTCAACACCCTGCCCTTAGCCTCGTGCGAGTCGAGTCAGTGGGTTTCGGACATGCTCCTCGCCGACCACTTTGTCGCCCCTGCTAGAACCCCAGCTTACGACAGAGCCATATTTGATCCCTCGTCACAACATCTGCCAGGTTCGAAGGTTCAACACGAGCGACCATGATGTTTCCCAGGAGGAAGAATCATATCCATGGCCATATATCGTCCTTGGTCAAGAATGTCACGATCCTCGTTTTTTGATGTCAGGTTTCAAGCGTCCCCTTATGTAACTGCTCTCCAAATACACGACGCCTTGCCGTTAACAAACCACCCAGAAGTCTGCCTTCAGTGCCTTGAAGTGATGTCGGAGGATAAAATAGGACTGCGCGAGAAAGCTCGGAACTCCCGTTATCAGGCGGATGATGACGCCACGCTGTAAATGGAAGATTACGACACACGATCAGCGCGTTCTGCCCTTCCATGCTTACATCGACCCGTGGCAAAGGTTGAGGGATGTACTACTGCTGTATCCGTCCGCCCAAACATAGGTTCAAGTTCCGCGCATCCAGGGGCTCTTCAACAGCCTTCTCAGATCGTCGCCTAAGCACCACCGCTCGGGATGAACAACCCATCTCTTCACAATCTCAGAGGTCGCGTAAACATTTCCGAACATATTAAAATCTGACAGCCAGCGTCACCTTGACAGGTAAGAGTATAGACATATGGAAGCTTGTAAATAATTAATTCTGCCTATTCGAAGTGGTTCACCAGAGAACACCATTGAGGACAACCTTCGGTTTGAGAAGGATTTCCTCAGCTTCGGAACCGGCTGTATCGAGCCGCTTCAAGCCCAGACCAACTGTGCAAACCACCTCTTCCGCCGGGGGCCTGTTCTCTATAAGCTTTCCTCCGTCGACCGACCGTAATGGCGAGTCATTTGTCATCCTGTCCGCATTGAACGCCTTTCCTGGGTCAACCATTATTGCCTCCAATTCGCCGTTCCCACCCGCCGTCGTCAGGCTGTTGAGTTGAAGAGCAAGGGACACCATATCTGACATCCTTTTCGCGTACTTCTCCCGCAAAATGTCCTCGATCTCGCTCTGCTTCGACCACCCACAAACTGTCAGTAGGGCATGAACTTGTTCAGTTAAATATGCCACCAGCTTTGTATTCCTGTCTGAAGTCGGAACACAAATCTGTTGAGTCGCTTTTCTCCAGGGAAGCGCGATAGCAAGCCCACCTGCTGCACGAGTCAACCAGAAGTATCCATGGATAGTTAGAGGTCTGGAACTCACCTGTTCCTCTAATTCTTTCATACAACGCATACAAAAAGCTCGCGTAGTCCCACTCAGGCGGGTACCATGAAGTGATGATGTGCATGCAGGATGCGATCAGGCATCCTTGGAGCGCAATTTGGATGAAAGGGCTGAAGTCTTCGGGCGTATTTGACGCTTCCTTCTGCAAGGTCTTGACCAGCTCTAAGCCAAGCATCGTCTTCAGCATCTCTGCCATCGCAGCAGCACCCTCATCCTCGATGACGAACCTCTTTGAGATGGTTTCAAGACGATCAGTCAGCGATGCAGCCGTTTGGAAGATCTCCTCGTTGAGCTGCTTGGCGACCGTGATGGCGCTCTCCGTGCGGACCTCGGTTGGGGCGTTGGACAGCCCTCGACTGCCGAATAACGCAGCGCCGAGCCGGCTGGCACCCATTTTGCTGACCTGAAGTTCATTCGCCTGCTGGCGAAGTTGGTCCATCAGCATACGGTTCTGACGTTTGGCACCGTTCAAGGAGATTTGGAGACGAAGGAGCTGAGATGCGAGGTTCTCGTTGTTCAGTTCGACCATCTTGATGTGATTCTCTTTCTCCGCAACAAGGTCCCTCCCATCTGCGACGTCGTCCTCGTGTCGTTGGAGTCGAAGTTCCAATTCGTGGTTTCGACGGTACAAATCCCCGGCCTCCTGCTTCTGCGCCTCGATGCGTTGCTCGAGGAGATGTATTCGCTCCAAATTCACTTGGTTCTCCCTGTCGAGCTTGTCGATTCGCTCGCGATTGTCGAGCCTTTCGACCTCGATGATACCCTTCAAGCGTAGGATCTCTTCCTGTAACTCGTGCTTCTGGCGGGCGACAGCGTTGGAAATCTCCATCTTCTCCGTCCTCATCTTCTCCATCTCAACAGACATCTTCAGGTTCTCTACTCGCAGATCGTCCAGAGCGTCAGATTTTGACGAGAGATCCTCTTTAGCAAGTCTGAGCGCGTTTTGGACTTCCTGAAGCTGTTCGTTTAGAGCCGACATCCGTGCACCAGCAATAGCTTCTTCGTCCTCCTTATGCTCTGCGGCACGGGCATTGGAGATGGGCAGGGTGTCCAGATCGACCTTCTCGTTCTGGTTTGCGGCGTCGTTCTGTTGGGTCACTGCTGAGTGGGCAATCTTGGCGTCCTTGCCTTCGCTCTCAGATTCCAAGGCAGACCAGTCCGTCTCAGACACCTGCATAGAAATCCTTGCCTCGGGTGGTGATACCACAGCATAGCCTGGCTCTTGTAGCGGCACTAGATTTGCGAGACTGGTGTTTGTCGTGTCCTCAACGACCTCAGCGAGTGGTAGAGGGAGCATGATAGGCTCAGGCTCCTCGACAAGCGCGGCTTGTTCCGGGACTGCTGCCTGAGGCAACACAGGGATGGCATCGCTGACATCCAGCGGAGGTGCTTCCGTCTCTGAAACAGGCTCGACATCATCGCTAGGACCGGCCTTAGGAGTGTCTGCCTTTTGAGGGGGTGGCTGTTCAATGGCGACTGCGATGGGTGCTGGCGGCGGGGGTGGTACGGGAGGGACAGATGGTTTACGCTCCTTGTCCTTCTCGGCGAAGCTCATCAAGGACGACGTCCTCGTCGGGGTGCTTGCGGTGTCGCGTCTGACGGATTTTCCGCGACTTTTGCCGAGTAATTTCGATACGGAGAACATGGAAGACATAGTTGGAATGTATGGAGGGAACTACGCGTTTGTAGTGCGGGCTTCGTGGTGTTGTCGACGAAATGAACTCTTAAGAGGGTTGTCTTCTTCAGTCGAGAATCGAGGATGGAGCAGACTTCCTGCATGCTGCTTCAACGTGTAGGTGCTGCTGGCCATGAGGCGGCGTGTCCTGTGAAGGGTCTCAATGAGGTTTCAAGCTTGGTGGGGCGATTGGATTGTCGTTTCATGCGCGGTCTGGGACATGGACACTGGTTTTGTAGACGTAAGTCAGCTGCCTTCTATCCACAAGTCTAGGTATACAACTCAGATATGAAATCTGCAGACCGAGACCTCCTGGGCGATAAACTGATTTTCCAACCTCCCTCCGGGTCCTGAAGATGACAAGTCACTTCCCAGTGCAGGCTGCCTATTCACGCCATATCAGGGCGTTCGCTTGTGCATCGTCGAATGATAAAGAGGCATATTGGATACGAGTACGAGTACAACACAAGAACGCGATGTCTCGTCCCTTGAATCCGATTACAATTTCAAAAAGGCTGTCCAACGTCATGCGCCTACCGTCACCCGTGCTCGTTGCACAGCTTCGGTTTTCTTGAGAACGTACGTAAGCAGGAGATACCCGTACACGTGGAATACCTCGTTATCATGGACGGAAAACATGGAAAATGTACCTTGCTTTTGTATCCTCACAGCATTCAAAATGTATCGCTATGTCGCTTTTTTATGGGCTGTGTCTCTTCAGAGAGGACCTTCCGCACAGAATCCGATTAAGCGCCCGGACCCAGATACAGCTTCCATTTGACAGGAATCTCCCCACAAGGCTGTTCACGTTTCTCCTATCCGTGCCGTTCACAGAATTGTCAACGCCTTCCCTATATATGCCGCGTTCATCTCACAATCGCCACCACCATCTATCCTGAACCCATGGCTTCCCGCGGGGCGTATAAGGGCCGTACACGAAAACTAGTCCTTGCTTTCGATGTTGGGACCACCTACAGTGGCATTTCATACGCGTAAGTGGTCTGATAGCTATCTGTGATTCCACGCCTGACTTGAACAACTCTTGAAGCGTCCTTGATCCTGACCAAGTACCAGAGATCAAAGGCGTCACCCGGTACGTCCTATAAAGGCTTCCATATCTCCATGTCTGACTGGCAACGTTGTTGCAGGTTCCCAGCGCATGAACATATCAGCGGAGCATCGAAGATCCCCACCATCATCTACTATGATAAGCAAGGGAAGGTCAAGGCCGTGGGCGCGGAAGCTATGAGGGAGGGTATATATGAAATGGCAGAAGACGAGGGTTGGATCAAGACTGAATGGTGCGCTACTCTGTTTCTTTGGGCGGTGTGTAACATGTTGTGCTGATGGTGCCGAAGGTTTAAGCTGCACCTTAGATCGAAAGTAGGCGCCGGAAAGAACGTCGCAGCAGACATTCCTCCCCTACCTGCGAATAAGACTGTCGTTGATGTCTTTGCCGATTTCATGAAGTATCTGTTCGAGTGCGCCTCCAGTTATATCCAAGACACGCACGCAAATGGCGTCAACCTATGGAACTCAGTCAAGAACCAGATCGACTTTGTACTCTCGCATCCTAATGGATGGGAAGGTACCCAACAGAGCGAGATGCGCAAGGCGGCGGTGTTGGCAGGGCTTATTCCTGACAACGTCACTGGTCATGCCAGGCTGTCCTTTGTTACAGAAGGCGAGGCGAGTTTGCACTTCTCTATTCAGAATGGTCTCCCTGCCGGAGCTATGAAGGTCTGGCGCTTTCTTTCATTGTGATAATAATTACCTCCCGCTGATAAACCTTCTGAATTGCAGAAAGGAGAGGGTGTCGTCATTGTCGACGCAGGAGGCGGTACTATCGATGTCAGCTCGTACAGCAAGGGTGCACAAGCATTCGAGGAGGTTGCTGCCCCACAATGTTCGTCGCTTCTTTCTCCACTCATCGTAGGGACTGCCTTATCATAACCTCAGGCCATTTCCACGGCTCGGTGTTCGTCAGTATCCACGCACGGAACTTCCTCGACAGTATGTGCTTTATTCAAAATTTGATGGCTTCTGCCCATGCCCTTTGCAGGCTTCCTATCTGATTCTCCATTCGCCGACGACATCGACCATATAGTACGGTGCTTCGACAAGACCACCAAGCTGAGGTTCCGAAATGCAGAGGAGCCGCAGTACATCAAGTTTGGGTCAACGAGAGATAATGACCCCGCCTACAACATTCGCTTTGGACAGCTGAAGCTCTTAGGGTAGGCTCTGCCCAATTTCAACCTTCTTCCCAGCTGACGGAAGTCCTTTTCTCCAGCTCCGATGTCGCCATGTTCTTCGAGCCTTCCGTTGAATGTATCATCAAGGCCGTACTGGAGCAACGCAAGACTGCACATAAATCGATTTCTGTATGATTTCCTCGCCCTTTCCCTTGTATGGTGCCTCATTGATCTCTCAGCACGTTGTCCTTGTAGGCGGTTTTGCCGCCAGCGATTGGTTGTTCAACAAGGTCACAGAAGGGCTCTCCAAGCACAACCTGAACATTCTGCGTCCAGAGAACCACGTGTGAGTCTCGCGTTGTGTATCTTTAGGCTGCCTGCTTCCCTGCGCAGTACTGATATATCCTCCTTCAACCTTTTAGCAACAAGGCCGTATCAGACGGTGCGATATCTTTCTATCTCGACCACTATGTCCGTACGCGGGTCTCCAAGGTCACGTACGGGAACTTTTGCCATATCCCCTTCGACCCGTCTCAGGCCGATCATCAACAGCGAGTTTCGAAGACGTTTATTTCGGTTTCGGGGAATAAGAGGATAAGTGACTCGTTTGATGTCATTTTACCCAAGGTATGTGGTTTTTGTCGGCCTCCTGATAGATGATGAGTAGACTGATATGTGTTTCTTGGTGGTCATTGTAGAATACTCAAGTGTCAGAGACGAAAGAGTTTAGGAAGTCGTACTTTAGGGAGTCCGAGTCTAAGAACGACTTCAAGGGTGCAAGTTTCAACGTGTGGTGCTATCGCGGTGCAGTGGCAGATCCCAAGTGGAAAGATGTTGATACCAGTTCAGTCTTCATCCCCGTATCTGCTATGTTATTCATCAGCTCATGTCCATCATTCACTTTGACGACTACAGGAAATTACACAAAATTGTGCACTATTGACGTCGATCTTTCCTATCTGCCCTTGGCGCCACGGAAGAAGCCCAGTTCAAACGCCAATTATTTCAGGCTTGACTATGATATTGTGCTCTTGTTTGGTTTGACGGAGCTCAAGGCGCAGGTGGCTTGGAAGGAGGGTGTAAGTCACATTTGTGTCAATGCGGATGGGCTCCTGCTCACTGACCGCTTTTTATCTTCACAGGGCGTTGAAAAACGGTTAGTAGATGGTGTCTAGTTTGTATTCGGACCAACTAACGGCAGTTATTTCTTTTGCAGGAGCATGACGAAGATCGTATACGACCCGGACACCACTAACGACACACCCTAAGGTTTGATAACTTTGATGTGACATGCGACATGAGTATTTCTTGCGGCGAACCTCTTGACAATCTGGACTCTCTGTAAAATCACTCCCCACTGTACTGACTTCTTGTAACCATACTTGCGTCTTAGATGTTCTGAATGAGAAATCCTTTCAAAAGCATCCAAAATCCCTTTGAATATTCGTGTTATCTTATCAGGGCCTTAGCACAGCCCTCCAGGGGAAATACACTGCCACACCTTGACTCATTTTGGTCTTTGACAGCCACTGCCACGGCGACGACGTTCACGACCGTCAACCTTCCATGTCCACTCAAGCACCGGCATTTCTTCTGTACACAGATATCACGCGAAAGGGACTCAGGTCACAGGTGGATGAACACTGCCTGGAGGCGTTTACGAATCGTCAGTGGCAAGTCCAGCCTCATGCCACGCCAAAACCACACTTGTACCTGTATAATTGGGAGGACGTTTGCCTCATCTGACCTGTGTAAATATCATTATCATTCTGTCATACTGATTCAGCAATAATAGTATCCAACTATAGCTCCTGCCACGATTTGACCTGGAAAGTGGAGAGGACTTTCCGAGAGCGAGGCATTATTCGCACCGGGAGTTGACAATGGTACTTATCTCGGCACAGCTTCACATCTTTGTCTTCCACATTCCGGTCGAGAAGGCAGCGCAGGGACCTGCCCAATTGTCACTTGGCTTGCGGGTTGCGTGATTAGCTAAGGGCCCGTCCAAAGTTAGGATTTAGCGCCTTATTACTTCGACAGCTTCCGGCGTTTCTTTCTCTCACCTTACCATGTCTTCCCGAACTGCGTACAAAGGCAGCCGTCGCCGTCTGGTTCTCGCTTTCGATATTGGGACGACATACAGCGGTATTTCATACAGGTGTGTCCAAATCTTCGTGTTGACTGCGGTTAGTCGGGATACTTATACTCAAGTCTTTCCCAGCATACTCGATCCAGGCCAGGTGCCCCAAATCAAAGGAGTAACTAGGTTTGTGCAAGACAGTTGCGATCTTGAGCGGACTTGGCTTACAAGATGACACTCAACCCAGGTTTCCAGCCCATGAGCAGATCAGTGGCGCCTCCAAGATTCCGACTATAATCTACTACGATCTGGAAGGGAAAGTGCGCGCTGTTGGCGCAGAAGCTACCCGAGAAGGAATATACGAAGCAGCTGAGGATGGGCATTGGGTCAAGGCAGAGTGGTAAGCTCCAATTGACCCTCCGCTACACATTACACTGATTCGCGATTCTGAAAGGTTCAAGCTGCACCTCCGGTCTAAAGTGGGCGCAGGCAAGAATATAGCCGAGCAAATTCCTCCTCTGCCACTCAACAAGACCGTTGTGGAAGTCTTTGCCGACTTCCTAACCTACCTACTCGAGTGTGCTTCGAGTTATATCCAGGACACGCATGCCAATGGTGTCGACCTCTGGAATTCGGTCAAGAATGATATCGACTTTGTCCTGTCGCATCCGAACGGATGGGAGGGCAAGGAGCAGGCCGAGATGCGCAAGGCGGCTGTGATGGCCAAGCTTATTCCAGATACTGCTGCTGGGCATGCTCGGGTGTCGTTTGTGACTGAAGGAGAAGCCAGTTTGCATTTTGCTATTCAGAATGGTGTGCTGTCGTCGGCTATGCAGGTACGCCTTTGCCTACTTTGTGTTCAAAATTCTATCCTGATCACGCCGTACCTCTGTCATAGAACGGTGAAGGCATTGTCATTGTTGACGCTGGAGGTGGCACCGTCGATGTGAGCAGCTATACTAGCACTGCCAAAGAGTCATATGAGGAGATAGCAGCCCCCCAATGTTCGTGCAATTCTGATCCTTTCCACTAAGTCGGGCACTGTCTAACCTTGTACCCAGGTCATTTCCATGGCTCCGTCTTCGTCAGCATTCATGCCAGGGTTTTCTTAGAAGGTTTGTTCGTGATCATTGCTGCGTCATGTTGAGTAACCCTCTCATCTGGATTCCATGCTATAGCCTTCCTGGAAGATTCGGCCTTCATTGATGATCTGGACCACATCATTCGTTGCTTTGACAAGACAACCAAGCCTAGATTTAGAAACGCCGACGAGCCTCAGTACATCAAGTTCGGCTCAACCCGCGACAATGATCCAAGATACAACATTCGCTTTGGGCAACTCAAGCTGGCCGGGTATGCGGTTTGGGCCCTGGCAGTGCGAGACTTGTGGCTGATTATCCTCCTTTCCTCTCAGATCGGATGTCGCTCAGTTCTTCGAGCCTTCAATCAAATGCATCGTGAGCGCAGTCCAAGAGCAAAGAAAGACGTCTCATCAGAAGATTTCGGTGAGTTGTTTATGCCTCTCTCCTTACGTAATCGACTTCGTGCTGACCACCAGCACTATTCAGCATGTTGTGCTCGTTGGCGGTTTTGCCGCTAGTGACTGGCTGTTCAACAGTGTCTATACACCTTTGCAAAAACTCGGCCTGAACGTCGTGCGTCCAGAGAATCATGTGTAAGGATCATTTCTAGCTAACTTCCTTTCTCATCATGTCTGACTGATTCCATTCCATCCCTCAGTAACAAGGCCGTATCAGACGGAGCCATTTCCTTCTACCTCGATCACTTCGTACGAACACGCGTGTCAAAAGTCACATACGGAAGCTTCTGCGCGACGCAGTATGACAGCTCGAATCCAGAGCATCGTGCTAGATCGGCAGATATCATCACCTTCAATTCGGGTGCGCTTATGGTCAACCATTTCTTTGCTGTCATTCTTCCCAAGGTAGGCTACACTGTTTACTGGTTGCACCCATTGATGTCTTGACTATTATTGTTGCAGAATACCCAAGTTTCAGAGACCAAAGAGTTCCGCTATTCGTTCCACCGGGAGTCGAAGGACAAGTCTGGATTCAAAACGGTCGAGTCGCCTGTGTGGTGCTACAGAGGGGAAAACACGGACCCAAAGTGGAAGGATATCGACAGTGGTGCGTTCCCTCGCATCCTTCGCTTGCATTAGAAGAGTCGATGCTTACTGATCGGGTCTGCTATCTTTGCAGCCAACTATACCCAATTATGCAACATCGTCACGGATCTTTCATACCTGCCCCTGACTCCAATGACTAACCCGTCGGGAGAGACGTTCTACAGAGTGCATTATGATATTGTTCTCCTGTTTGGGCTGACGGAGATGAAAGCCCAGGTAGCTTGGAAAGATAAAGTGCGTATGAGTCCGCTTGATTGAGTGCTCTCTAATTCATGATTTTTCTGATTGCCTTCCATGACAGGGTGTGGAAAAGAAGTGAGCAGCCCTCTTTTCTGTTGTTCCTGCAGACAAACACCTGACGTGTCTTGATTCTAGGGGTCCGGCGAAGATTGTGTATGATCCTGATGTGGTGCGAGACGATCCTCAGTAGTGGAGTGGTGGTCGAACGGGCTGCATAGAGCACTGTTCGGACGTCGATAAGAGCGCTGGTATGGGTGGTGGCTGATCGTTGACTGGTCTTGAGGATCATGGCGGATTCGCGATGAAGAAATAATCTTGTTGGATTTTAACGGGTGCATTACTCACATATGTATAACAGCTGTATTGGACGTTTGTCTCCGTGTCTTGTAGAGCAGATTGCTTTCTTCCATTGTATTCCCATTGTATTTCATAAATTTGCCAGCCATGAAGGTTTCAAAGAGCGTCACGCGTCGCGACGCGACCGCGTTGTTTGATCCTAACGCTGTAGCCAAACTCAGAGTGACTTGAATTTGCTGCCCTAGTAATCTTTTGCCATATCATCTCCTTGGTTCTCAAAGCTCAAACGACTGGCAAAATGATTGCAATCTAATTTGAATCGTTATCCTTGCTCAACGGTTAGCGCAAAGTTCTATCTAGGGTTTGACTCGTCGCTAATGGCATTGGCGAAATCAAGGTCCGTTGGTTGCTTGAAGTCGTCCAGCAAAGATACCAAGACTACATCTGGGGGCTTGAGCAGCTCAATCTCGGGCTGAAATATGTTACCGTCTGCCCTCCTCATTGTTATGCGCTGCAACCCGAAGCCAACGGTGCACAGTACGCCTTGCCCATCAGATGCTGGAGACGCTGAGGAGTACGGATCGACCATGATTTGTGGGTTGTATATCGCCCCAGGGCTTGCAGTAACCAATTCCAGATCGCAGGATGTAATGCCTCCTCGGATGGCGTCCAGCAGGGCGAACAGCATTCCTTCAAAGACCCTGATGCGTTTTGCTATCTTGTCCGCAACATCAGAATGATTCCTCGTCGACAAGCCGCAGATGAATAAGACCGATAAGATCATTTCAACGGCGCTGGCAGCAGAGCTGCTTCGAAGATGTCGTGTAGCTCTATATGCAATGGCTCGCCATTGAGCGGATACGGATTGCTCCTCTGAGAAGGTATGAACCCATGCTCGAGGGCATATACAGAATGTAGCTCACCACTGCTTCGTATCAGGTTATAAACTCCTCCCAGCTCATCGTGTGCTCCTGGAAGCGCACCTGCCTTCCCAAATATTTGCGTTGTCCAGCTCACGAGAATGCTTTGCAACGCCACCTGCAAAATCACCAGAGAGTCAGGCAGGATCGGGTCTCTGATAGCCATAGCACCCTCGATTTGGCAATTGAAGCCATACAGCGGCTCGCCTAGAGCTTCCTTCGCTATCTGGCTGCATCGTTCGAAGAACACTTGTAGATCTTCCCTGTTTCGTTCCCAAAGATCCAGTTTATGGCCCTGCTCATAGATGTCAACGAAATGCGTCGCCAGATTAAACATTTCCGAATTTATTTCCTCCACTCGCTGCAGAACTGTCGAACCAGGGTATTCGTCCAGTTTGTTCAGAAAAGTCTGAGCTTCTTGCAATTCTGATGTCCTCTGTTCCAGCAGGCGTTCCAGTCGTACAGAACGCTCTTCTGCTGATTTTAACTTTTCCATGTTTTGGCGATTGAGTTCTTGCAGTTGCCTGTTATAATCCTGATCTTGTTGGGATTCCTTGGTCATTTCATGGCCGTTCAGACTCCGTCCGTGATGATACGTGGGTTTTTTCTAGGCAAAATGAAACGTAAAATGTTGGTAAATCCAGAGAGATATAGCTTACCTGCCGTTCTTCGTCTACAGAACGATTGGCCGCCGAATCCGACTTCGATGAAGAAGCGCGGTGATGAGTTCTTTCTTCTCCATCAGTCGACTTTGCTTTATCTGCAAGTCCACATCTGGGTTGATAGATGACCGTTTCCTCGTCTTGAGCAGTGATTGAAGGAGCGTTCTCGTTCCCAGAAGATGGAATAACCGCGCTCGATTTTGCGCGCGAGAAGTAAGACATCATTGTCCTTGGGAGAATTGCGATCTGCTTATCTCAAGGTTGTGACTTTAGCTTGCCTGATAACGAATGATGCGGTGATGCCTGACTGTTTCCTTCCGATGTATTTCTCTGCCTGCGGAGACCCTCTGGGTCGTACAAAAGGCAATCCTGTCCCCAATGCGAAGAACCCTCCATGCTTTATACACGTTTATTCTGTTTTTGTATTCGGCTTGGTACAAGTTCCTTGCAGTCTCGGAACATGTACTGCAGCTTGTATGCTGGACGCATTTCCGCAACCTATCATAGACGGAAAGTTTTCCTGGAATAGCGCCCAGCTTATCGATGCAGCAATGCCCTTTGCCCCTCCCGAAGACCTGCTCCTTGCAACGAGGCCACGATCTTCGGTTGTCGATGTACTCCGGTACCTCTGCACAGCGATCCTAAGCGCTGGCAGTAATTATAGGTGACACGACGAAGCAACGTGCACCCTGCATGCTTCACAAATCTATTGATAGGTTTCTTCAGAAGCCTCATACAGTACCTCTTATCGATGCGCGGAAACCCTCTTAAGGTCAGAAAAGAATTGTCGCACATGCAATCCAAAATACAATGGCCATACCTACACGCACCCCATACGAAGGCGATCGTCGCAAGCTTGTCGTCGCCATTGACGTCGGAACCACTTTTAGTGGTGTTTCTTACAGGTACTACCCCTATATCTCTCACTAAAATCTCTGCCTAATAGGCATGATTTGTACGACAGCATCCTTGACCCGGGAAATGTGCCAGAGATTCGAGGCGTGAACAGGTGTGTCACAGTTAGCTCAGTTATTGCTCATTTTCCGAGCTCTGTATCTCAGATATCCAGGTCAAGAACGTGTGGGTGGTGACCTGAAGATTCCAACAATTATCTGGTACGATCAGTCTGGAGCCGTCAAAGCAGCGGGTGCCGAAGCAACGAAGGAAGGTATCGATATCGAGGCGTCAGAAAACCAATGGGTCAAAGCCGAATGGTTGCTCAAATTTCTTCATCGGCGTGAACCCCACTGATCGAAAACATCTCATTTCAAAAGGTTTAAAATATATTTTCGCCCGAAGGCTATCCAGGCGCCTGACGCTCTTCATAAAATTCCGCCGCTCCCGCTGGGGAAAACAGTCGTTCAAGTCTTTGCAGACTTCCTACGTTATATATTCGACTGCGCGAAGACATATATCCAGGAGAGTCATGCGAACGGAAAGGCGATGTGGAATAGTTTTGGCGACAACATAGATATCGTTCTGACCCATCCAAATGGTTACGAAGGACCACAGCAAAGCATGATGCGCCAAGCAGCTGTCCTTGCTGGGCTTGTCCCTGACGCCAGCGCAGCTGAAGCGCGAGTTCGGCTTGTCACAGAAGGCGAAGCCAGCTTACACTACTGTCTTCAAAGTGGATTGAGCACGGAGGCGATCAAGGTAGATTTGCTTGACTCTCCTGTTGTTTACAAATTTAGTCTGAAAAATCTGCACAGGATGGAGAAGGCGTCATGATTATAGATGCTGGTGGAGGAACAATCGACTTCAGCTCGTATGTGCAAAAAGGAGAAACTTTCGAAGAAATCGCGGCGCCTGAATGTCAGCCATCATGACAACTCATCTCGTTTCGAGTCGTGCTTCTCATCTCCTTCTTGTAGGTCTATACAGTGGTTCCGTGTTTGTGACAAGCCGAGCTCGCATCTTCTTCGAGAGTACGCCCCGCTACTATGATGCCATATCCTCCCAGTGTCTCATTTTGACGGTTAGGTCTCCTTGCCAATACTCGTTTCGCAGAGGACGTTGCGCTAATAACGGAGAAATTTGACAAGAAGACGAAGCAGTCTTTCAAAAGCGACGACGACGATTATTGGATTCAGTTCGCAGGAATTCGCGAAAAGGACCCAAACCTCAACATACGTTCAGGACAACTCAAGATTTCGGGGTCAGTCTAGAACCTCAAATCAACGAATTCCAATGCTGATGATCCTTACTCGTAGATTGGACATTGCTTCATTTTTTGAGCCCTCAATTTCCGATATCGTCACTGCTGTTGACGCTCAAACGTTTGGCGCAGAGACAACGATCAAGGTGGCCATTCAATCTTTTTGAAAGCAACGCAGGAACATTGATTCTTTTTCAAGTCTGCATTTCTCGTCGGGGGATTTGCAGCGAGTGATTGGCTGTATTCCCAAATTCGTGACAGATTTGAGGACCTTTCAATCGAGGTTTCTCGCCCCGATTCACATGTGTACGTTCGGCAATTATCCGGTAGCTGGCTTTATTGAAGCAAAATTGCAGGAGCAAGGCCGTTGCGCATGGGGCCGTTTCCTACTACCTTGACCATCGCGTCACCACCCGGGTTGCCAAGTTCACCTTTGGAGTGCCTTGCGGCGTTCCATACGACCCGACCGATGAAGAACACACAAAGAGATCTTCTTCCAGATACCAAGCAGCGAACGGCTTCTGGTACATACCGAAGGCCTTCGATATTATATTGCCCCGCGTAAATTCTCTGGTCTGTCAGTTCCTTCCCAAATGCTTGACCATTTTGGGATTATAGGGCACCCAAGTCAAAGAGACCACAGAATTCCGTCGTTCCTTCCAGAGAACAAGTAAAAGCATAACACCGCTGAACAGGGTCTCGACCACTCTTCTGTGCTATCGCGGAAAGGAAGAGAATCCTGCTTGGATGGACGTGGAACCAGGTATCGATCTTCCTGTCTCTTTCTTATCCAGATGTTGACTAGCGGCTTCAGATAAATTCACCTCAATGTGCGATATCAATGCAGACCTGACTGAATTCACGAAATCCTTGGAGCCGCAAGTCTCCGTCAATGATAGAAAAATCACTTTCTACCAGATCGATTACGATATTGGGCTACTGTTCGGCTTGACTGAATTTAAGGCACATATGTTATGGCAGGAGAACGTAAGAACTTTCTGCTCCTTTGGTTCGAAATGCATGTGATGACCATGGATCTTCAACAGGGAAAAGAGGAACAGTACGCATTTTTTACGCTCTTCATCTATGCACTTTGATCCTGATTGGGTATAGAACATCGGCCGTCGAAGTGAAGTTCGCTCCAGAAGATTCCAGTTGAATGCCATATCCACCTTCAATCAGCTGTCCTGGAAGGCATTCGAAGGTTTGACCTGTATTTCGATAATATTCGGTTTAATTCCCTAGTACATCGCCTCGATGACCGTCATTCTATTGACTTACGTAGTCTGTATAAGAATCACCTGTTCTCGAGTATCAAATTTGTTTTGAATGGCCCTCGTCAGAATCGAAGAATGCGACGATCGCAAAGCAGATCTGAATTATTGTACACACTAATCAAGACAGAAGAAAGATCAAGATACAAAATGAGTGAAAATATATACATGGTTGTATGATAATGAACGAATAGCAATCAGACGAAATGTTGTACACGTGTAAATGGCTACAAAATGATGATAAAATGAGTGATGATGAATATGCAAGAGGGAGACAATGCTGAATATGAAATGTCAATAGCAAGGTCACAGCACTAGGAAAGTTCGATGTGTAATGCGTGAAAAGCGAATAGGCCGAGTCGAGACAGACTGTCTCTGGTTGTCGATAACCAGGAATGTCTAAAGGGTTAGCTTTGACTGTTGGCGTTGTGCATTCGACGGAGTTCCGTCATGAAATCTAACTGGCGAGGAGGATCGACCTGGAGTCGCAGCCCATTGGCAGCTCTATCTTCAATGCGATCCCAATCACTGTGAGTCATCTGTAAGGGGGGTGGCTGGTTTGAAGATGAATTGGCGCCCCAAATACTACCGTCCTGGCTGTACCAGGTCGACGATGACGGCGACGACGACGAGGCAATGGGATTCGACGAACCCGCAGGTGGCCAGCTTCGCATATCGGACGACGGATCTTTGTAATCTCCAGCCCATCCAGTCAGAGAGGAGAACGAAGACGAAGGAACGACAGGCGGTGTAGGCCCCTCCAACCTAGAATGGTAATAACTGGAGGACATGGGTTGCGAGAAAGCGGGAGGCGGGGACACGATGGCTTGCGCATTGTCGTTGACATTGCAGTCATCTTTATAAGGATCATCAATTACAATGACATGATTTGACCTGTCAGCGGATGACCCCCAGGCGAAGTGCTGGTTCCCGTCTTCTTGAGATTCGAATGATCGATATTGCTTTGAGACAGGGGCCAGTCAGCATAATGTGAATACAGCAGGAGCGAGGACGAACTGCGACGTATCCGTTGTTGGAGTGACTTCCTCC
This sequence comes from Gymnopilus dilepis, assembly GCA_002938385.1. Classification (NCBI taxonomy): domain Eukaryota; kingdom Fungi; phylum Basidiomycota; class Agaricomycetes; order Agaricales; family Galerinaceae; genus Gymnopilus; species Gymnopilus dilepis. Next base: position 38,991 of record NHYE01001375.1, on the reverse strand, counting down.
AGATGCCACACCAAAGCCACTGGCACTCAGTGGCTGTAATACATTACTAGACTGCTCAGACGATTGATTGTAGATAAAACGAGAGTCTGTCGCCTGCGATCTCTGTGCCCACCACGAATTTGGCTCCTGAGATTCCTCGATTCGTCTTCGACTCTCTGCTTCTTGCCACGTGAGGTGATGTGAGCTATCAAACGTCGTAGTCTTTGATGGTATCGAGAATGAGATCGTGTCCAGTCCTGATGGGTTGTGGGTCCTTGTGGGCTCAACATCTTGAGGCACAGCAGATTTGAGGGATCCCCAGGTAGTAGGACTACGCTCAGCCGACGTCGTTGAGATTTTATCAGTGGACGAATCTTCAGACGAGACAGTCGAGGATGAGACCCGAGAAAGAGTGTTATGTGATGTGGGAACCGACGACGACCGCCGGTACATTTGTGTCAGAGGCACATCAGGGAGTACGGGGGCGCCGCCCGGATCCACCACAGTGCTTGGAGTAGGTCGTGGGTCTGAGGGTTCGGAAGAGCCAGCATTGGGAACAGAATCTTGAGTCGGAGTCGGCGAACTCTGGGAACTCGTCGACAAGCATCCTTCTGTGGCTTTCTCCAGGGGTTTCCGTTTACTAGTTCTGCGAGACGTTCGAGAGGTTGACGCAACGTCAGATTGCAATTTAGTAAGAGAGGTGGAGCGAGTTTCTCTGCTTCTAGCCTTAGATTTAGAAGCCTTTGGGCCTGCTGCTTTCGTCAGTCGGTGCTTTCCTTCCCATTCCCTTACAGCAATCTCCAAATCGTCGCCTTTGAGACCCTCCGCGACTAATTCGGCGATTTTGGCGCAACGGACCTCTTCAAATGATAGAGGATGTGTCGTCTTTGCCTTGGCTGAACCTCGCTCCTTCCCCTTTCCTTTCGCGTCTGGACGGGTCGTAGCGGAGTTCATAGGGAGCTCTTGCGGTTGCTGATCCCTAGCACGGCCATGGCCATGGACACTCCGTGGTCGCGACGTGCCTTCTCCCGCATCCTTGGCTTTTGGCTTGGACATGGCGTTCGAGGCTGGTCGAAAGCGCCAATCAGGGTATTGTGCGCGATGCTCAGCCTGAGCTTCGACCGCTTTTGCTTCCCATTTGTCCCGTTCTTCTTGCGGAAGCTGCTTCCAGCACAAGCCTGATAATAAATTGGCCTTCATGCGAAAATAGAACAAAGTCAAGGAAATGGACGTACCGATGATCTTGGAAAGCCTGCTATGATTCCCCTCGACCTTGCCTGGAACATTTTGTTCCTTGATGAATGCGCAGCGAAAGAGAATAAAAGCATTGGGAGGCCTCGGAATGTACGATGCATCCCGCTTCTTCCCATGGGTCCGCGGAGGGGCGACGACCATGGAAGCCGGTTCTTCTGACGTTGTTGGGGACAATGCTGGACTTGAAGGGAATGACACAGTTGGTTGTGGACTATTGGCCTGAGTGGCGGAGGGTGCCGGAGTCGAAGTAAAAGAAAGAGTTGTCATTTCAGACAAAAACGTGTAATTGGGGCTTGGATTATCAACCAGCGGCGGCATGGCTTTGCAACGTGTAAGGCGCGTGAAATAGCCGAGTAAGGGATTGTCCTCACCGTCGTCCTCGACATTCTCATTGACCAGGTCCTGGCCTCGATCGAGGGGCATCTGAAAAAATATGGGTGATCATAGTTACTAAGAGGGGTTCGGCTTCCAAATTTTAACGTTCAAATAGATACTCACAAGACGAGGGAGCTGACCGAGAGTAAAAGGCGACGGGGCTAACGCGGTTCTGATGCCTCATCTGCCAGCACACCTTCACCTTTATGCGCTTGCCTTGGTTCCCACCACTGATTCTAAACAACGGTGGGCTGCTTCGAACCCCTTGCTTTCGGGCGAATATCAACATGTCCGACGTCGACAGGCAGAGACAATAAGAGAGCCTGAGAAAGGAATCTCATCGCAGATGCTCCTTGGGGCTGGTTTGTCACGCTGTTATCCGGCATGCGAGACGCTATCTTGGGCACCACCTGCTATCCTCGGAAGGAAATCAGAGATTATTGACCCAGAACAATGGCATCCATCGTCACTCAGGGCAAATCTCACTCTGCATCATCGTAGTATCTCTGCTCTGACTTGATCGACTGCTTTATTCATTTATCTGATCCGGTATGTGCGACGCAATGCAAGTCAGCTACATACTAATCCAACTTGCATCGATGTGCGAAGGCGTTGAGATATTGAGATTAAACGGCTTCAAGCAGCATTAATTGATTTAATGACGCTTTTACTCGTTAAAGAATTCACCCAACGATTAAACCGGCACGTACTTTTGAATTGAGAACATCGACGGACGTAAGACTTGACAATTATTAACGTATACTCATCCCCACATGAAATACGAAATTTCATCCGCCTATGCGAAGTCTCATTTTAACTGGCACCGATTTTGACAGAATGATGGTTTTCCACACCCATGGGATATCTTGGGGATAAGGGCATTACACTTTTTGCCACAGCTGTCGTTGAGGAAAACGATTTCGTGCACAATAACAGCTGGAAGCTAGACCGTCGCCTTCGGCGACTCAGAACATCTTCAAGGCTGCAGAGCGAGAGAAAATCAGGCAAAAATAGACGAAAATGATGAGAAAACAAGGCTTACTCTGAGCTGCGCAAAGCAAGAAAATTCTGCTGTGATATCATGATGCCATGCCAAAAGGCTTCTAAGTACTGGGCGGCCTGTCAAAGCCAAATACAGGACAAAACGTCAAGTATACATCTCGCAACTGGAGTCCAGGCCGCGGCTACCATAACGGCAACGACAGTGACCGGTTTCTTCCTTCGTCGCCCTTGCAGCCTGATGTCTCCCGGACAATCAGAAAAATAAATCTCGACAATCGATCGTCACCAGAAGCCTAGGGAGTCTGGTGTCCAGGTGCTGAATTGCCTACCTACATGGCCACTGCATTCCATGCTTGTGTCTTTCAAAACCGGGTCGTCCGCCTGTCAGAAAAGGATCTATATATGGATATGTTATAACCAAATTGAACCGAAAAACATACGAGTCCTTGAAGCAGCTTGTGTTCGTACTCCAGCGGCTGTTTGGAGTTCAAGCATCGCGTCAAAACTTTATATCTTTTCAGTCGGTCATCGAAGAGGCCATGACGGCGGAGTAACGCAGCGTTTGCGGTCGGCAAAAATGGGGAAATTCAATCACACGAAGTACTGGATGTGTACGTGAAGTTAAGGGTCCTGTTTCTCGCTACACAAAAATACGTTACATGGAAAGATGCGGAAGACGGACGTTACTCACGTGGACCAAATCTTCAGAAGATAGCCGTGGAACGTGAAACGTGCTACCGACTTCCGAATCGAGCATAGCTGCCGATGGAGGACACCTAGGTTCGCCATCATGTGGGTTTTTCCAAGAACGCCTGTAGAAGCCTTTCTTTGGTCAAAGGCCAGGTATTCTGCTGTATATCCCGGTTTCAAAGACGTCTACGGTGTCAAACGTGTCAAGTTAGAAAGGCCAAGCCACAGACAGCTTGGACTTGGTAGACGGTCTAGTGAATTTCTGACTGATGATGTCGAAAAAAATTGAAAATTGATGGGTGCCTGGAGTGTCCTAAGTTCTGGAATTTGGATGAATCCAGAAGCAAATTCGAAGACGGGGAAGACGTTCTATGTTCCGTCGCCAGGTCTAAGCTTTGGTCGGTTCCTCGGCATGGATTGAAAGCACACCTCGACATTGCTTTAGCCATCCGAGGCCCTGAAGCCTGAAGGCAAGTAAAGTGGCACTTCATAGAGACATCAACGCCTTTCGATGTGGATGGTCTGCGACCTTGAGGACCATTCGACAACATTCTTTACGTCTATGGGCCAGCGGCGACGCTGGTCGACGGGGGAATGTGGTCGTCTGGTTGCTCTGTTGTGAGTGGCGTCCGCTGATGGCTAATCCCAACATCTGATTTCCTATTCTTGGAAGACTGATTAGAAAAGAAGAGGTGCAAAAAATATGGGCACTCACGGGTTCTACTCACCATTTGATTCTGCGCGACCTCAACTGCTAATACCGAGAAGGATGGCTGCGGCCGGCGCATTCCTTTCGGCGCCCAACCGGTCTCATCGTCACTGGAAAATCGAGGCTAGAGCCCATTGTCCTCGCTCTGAGACGACTAATTTCTGGATAAATTCTGGAGACTTACGAAGACTTGCTGCTGCCGGGAAGAATAGGCTACATCAATGGGGCATGGGGTCCGCAGTTCCAAAACAGCACAGAACAAGGCAACGTCCTGATTCTCATCCCTCTGTCGAATTGCCACTCAAGCACACGTTCCAGATATAAGAGGTCAAAGATATATTTGAGCACTCGTGCTTTGCACTGGTAGCACATCGAGGCGAACACGTTGCTTTCCACTCCCTCGGAGCTGAACGCCTCGAAGTTGAGAAATGGCTGGCGTGGTCCTTTGCATCCACAATGGCACGACTTCGGTATCGGATAAGCCTGGTATCCAAGAGCTCGTGGCTCAGGGCCCTATTAAGCAAAGGTCGGAAAATTTGGCATAGGTCCGCAATTCCACGAAGACGTTTGCGGATGAGTTCGTGAAAGCGACTTGAACCCTAGACTGAGGAGCGCCGATCTTGACGGCATGGGATTGGAAATAATTTTACTGGGCCACCCTTAGAAAGGACCCACAAGCAAGCCAGCCCATGGTGATCGCCTACAGACAAACACTTCAATACTTCAGCATTGGTAGCGAGTCAGGCTTCAACGCGATGGCACATTTGGTATCAGGCTCGTGAAAACTGCCTATAACGTGAATGTCCCACTTTGATTACATAGACTCGTAGCGACGCACCTCTTGAGTCTAAGAGCAATCGTACAGAAGAGAAAAAATGAGAATGAGAAATTACGAGTCATACAAATAATGACCTCATATATAGTTGATCGGCAGTGGTCGGCATCGCATCGAATCAGTACCTTTCCAGGTCGTTTGTGACAAGCCCTCGATATTTTCCAATGAAAAGCAAAAAATTATGAAAGAAATTAAAAGAGCAAGTTTGGGCACTCCCTTGGACGAATTGGAAATTTGAAGGTGTTTGGTAAGTTGAAATCGAACTCATGTAAACGGCCGCTGGACGTCACTTGCACGTGATAGATCATAGCGCGTTGTCACGCAATCGCGCCGCGCTCTGAAACTGTTGATCCATTTGACCATAGTTTACCTTGAGCGCTTGAGCTTGCAGGAGCCCAAAGATTACTCTCAATTTTCGCCTAGATGTTTGGACTCGCAGCAAGGATCAAACAAAGGATCAGGAATACTTCGAACAGGTCAAGTTTGGGTCAGGTCTATGTTTGACCGTTTGACGACACTGAAGAGATATCCCTTCCAACAACTTACAACTTATATCGGGTGCATGAACGGATTAGGGGACGATGTTCAGTATTTCTGCGGTCCTGGGCCGGTCTAGTCGAGAATTTAGCTGCTGCTGCGAGCGCGTCAGCCGCCACTCGTCGATCCTCACCGTCTCTTCGACACCGTCCCCTCTTCGCGGCTCTTCCAACATAGCTCCGTTAGAGCCTTTCAAAGCTCCCATCAAGCGCATTAGGCGGTTATTTTGCATTACCCTGTTCTCGGATGCCTCTAAAAGGCCGACTTTTCTGTCAGCCTCCACGCCTACTCTCTTGGTCTCTGCTAAGCTTCTGCGTTGTCTTTAATTATGTGGGGCAGCAAACGAATGCTCATGTGGCTGCGTGGCACAAAGGTGTCTTTGACAATTCATTGTTGAATGACGTTTGCTGATCTGTAGGCATGTACTGCTTGAACGGGACAAATCCCAAGGTCAACGACCAGAATACAGGGACAGCCGTCAAGCCGTTACATCAGGTCAGTGCTTTCGAGTCACTAAAATTCTTTCTAATGATTCAACATCGTCATTCGTGCATTTTATCGTAGTTGAAGAAGGCAGATTGGTGGTTTCATCACGTTGATCTGGTCAGCGTCCCTACCTTCCGAGTTTGAAGGTCGTCCTGATTCCCAAACACTTCAGTGCGACCAGTTTCCCCCAGCTCCTGGAGACTTTCTCGAACTGTGCGCTTCACCGCTTCTAACCTCCGCGTCACTTTTTGATAAGGTCGTCGCCAAGTCCTGCGAACGGCAACTTCACAGTCGAGCTTGCGAACAATCGCGCAGCAACGACGCTCTCATACAACGGGAGATATACTAGCCCTTGGACCGATGGCAAAAACCACACCACTCTCGGTGAACCTGTAAACGGAGAGTCCCACTGCATTACGAGTCCGAATAGTAGGTTATTTACCATCTTCGTATTTACAAACTCATTCACATTTCTCGTTATCACAGTTCATACGCAGAATGAGACTATGGCCGCAGGAACAGTCTTTGCGATTTCTTATGTTTCCGAGCTGAGTCGCGTCACGGAAGAAAATCTCGTCGTATTCACCGCTTTATATCAGTAAGTCTTGATCATTCGTACCTCTGGATCCTTCTTGTGGAGACGCAATAGCACACCATGGCGTCGACTAGCAACGTACCAAGTTCCCGATCTGCCAGCCTGCCCCGAGCCGGGTGGCTGCATTTGTGCGGTACGCAGGATTTTTTTGCCCGCATTCCATGACTGATCTGACGTTTCACCAGTGGGGCTGGGTACATTTTTCCGCTTTGCGGCGTGCGGTATCGCTGAACTCATCGACCTAATTTCAGGTCCCCAACGGTTGCGGCGAGGCGAATATGTACATGTTACCATACCGATGTCGTGTTACAGGGAAAACAGGAAACGCAGCGGTCGCACCGGGAAAGCCTCCAGTTTGGTGTGAGGACAATCCGAGTAAGTGCGTAAAGGGTGCTAAGCAGGTACGGTACTTAATTTGACTATGAGGACGACTGCCAGGCACTCACGCTACATTCAGATGGTGTTCTGGAAGCAACAAGAAGGTAACAACGTCGTGTTAGAAGGGTATGATCTCTCAGGACGGCCTAAATCACCTGGCTATAATATGAAAATGGGATTTTCCAACGGTAAGCTACCATATCTCCTCCTTCTAGCCTTCTCAATATTCTTACTCGACTCGCTCCTTACACTAAACAGGGGCTCAAAACGACATATTTTTGGCTCCCGGAACCGCCCAACCAGTCGGATATGTCAATGCTAAATTGGCCCCGTCGGATTCCACAAAGCCACCTCGTTCTCTACACCAATCCTCCATGTCGCTTAAGTCGTCCGCGTTCGTTCTTACCCCTGTGCTGACTTCTGGGGCAATATTTTCCTTCGTTTTCATATTGTACAATTGCTGCTAGTTCGAGACTTATCACCAACACATTATCATTCTTTAGTCTTTGCTATTGGGCAAAAACACCCACTCAGATCTTGCTATGCTTTTTCTAGACATTACGCACGACAGCCTGCCGAACTGCTTGAATAAAGAGACGCAGACTCCTTGTCCATAATCATCGTTTTAGTCCTTGTCTATCAAGAAGCGATCCCATATATCTTGACACGACTCCTCGTAAAGTACAATTAAGCAGCATCTCTGGTTTTTGAAAATTGCAAACCAAGATAAACCCTCAACTTGCTCCCCTCTTCGACTTCAAGCTTCAAGCTTCAAGTTCAATGCCATCAAGAACGTTGAGGTGGCGGCCCGCTGATCCGCTCACAACAATCCGCCACGAATTACATAATATTGAATCTATTTTTCTCATTCTTCAACTCCCGTCATCCTCTACCTGATTTATTGGCTTCAGGTGCACTCTCGCGGAGGTCATCTTAAAAATGCCTTCAAGTTCTGCGTCAAAACCAAAGTCTTTACCATCTTCAAACTGGCTGATGCTTCGAAAGGTATGAATTAAATTTCTGGATCGTTTTTACCAACGTCCAATGTCAAGGAGGAATTTAGCAGCTGAAAGCGAAGAAACGGGTATCAGGGGAAGACCATGAGCCAGAGAGCGCGCATGCGGGCCCCAGCAGGAAGCGGCGGAAGCTGGATGAGGCTCCTCGTGGCTCCAAGAAGGCCGATGTCTCTAGATTATCTGTCACCTCGGACCTCAGTGTCGCGTCGACTTCCTCGAGGATTTCTGCTTCTATCGAGTCTTCGTCGACGCATATTGAAGCACATGCAACATCGAAGGGCAGCGATTCTGTCTCGAATTTGCAGAGAATGATACTGGGACAAATAGAGTATACGGACTCCCAGAAACTGTGCGTCATGCCTGCTTTCATCCTGCCAGATACATACCTCATAAAACGTTGCTTCAGGCCAGGAAAGTATCTTGCCATCGATTGTGAGATGGTCGGTTTAGGCATCAACGGCTCCGAGTCCTCGCTCGCTCGTGTAAGCATAGTGAATTTCCACGGAGCGGCAGTGCTCGATGCATACGTGGGGCAGAAGGAACGCGTTGTTGATTATCGAACGAGGTGGAGCGGCATTCGACCCAAAGACATTGCCAATGGTAGGTAATGTTTTCATCTCTCGACAGTTGGCCGTCTCTTATTTTTGACACTAGCTCAATCTTTTGAGGAGGTGCAGAAGACCGTCGCGGATCTGATCAAGGACAAGATACTGATAGGACACGCTATACACAATGACCTTAAGGTCAGTCGATGCTATCGTACCATGGCATCTATATCCCATTAATGCGTCATCTTGACCTCGCCAGGCACTCTTACTGTCGCATCCCCGACAACAGATCCGCGACACACAAATTTACGCGCATAAGTATGGCGTGTGTAAATCAAAGCATGTTGCACTGAAACAGTTGGTGAAAAATGAGATTGGACTAGTCATCCAGAAAGGCGAGCATTCTAGTGTACGTATCTGAAGTCGCAGTCGAGAAAAGCTCTGATTTGACATTTTAGTTAACTGATGCACGGGCCACCATGGCCGTATACCGACTGCACAAGAAGGAGTGGGAGCGAGCAAGCAGGCATTTGCCCTTGCCTCCGACCAAAGTGGCGTCACCCGCTACGACAATACCCTCGATAACTTCTACAATACCCAGTAAACGGAAGGAGACAGAAGAGCCGTCTGAATCTGAGTCTGAGACGGCCGAACTATCAGAACTGAATACCAAGCCATCAAAGCCGACCAAAAGGAACGGCAGATCCAAGGAAAAGGGAGGAAATCGAAGACGGCCTCCCGGCGGGGGTAGGAAAGGTGTGAGTTCAGGATTGTCGACCATTGTCCGCCGGCAGGGAGCGACAGTGTCGACGACGTCAGGTGACGCAGGGCGAAAGAAGGTTAAGTCGCAATGGTGGAAGCAACTACCAGGGAGTGGGTCCTTGTCTGGCAGAGCGAAGGGGACAATATCCCTCAGTTCATGATGGACTTTTTTCTGAGAACTTTCAACTGCTGTGCTTGTATTGTTTTACAGTCGACTACGTCTTTATGATACTCTGGATCAACGTTCCCGGTCCTGCAACCGTAAACCAAGCTCTAGAAGCTCACGGAATCAAAACAATATTTGAGATCGACCATGTATATATGGTTCGGAAATGTTTGTCGCGACAATGTGCCTCGTTCCTCTCATCTCCGTGAGAAGAAATGAATCTACAACCGAAATCGCGTCAACCTGTTGTGATAGCCTGCCATGGACCACGATAGCTTCGAGGTTCTTGTCTCTTCCTCCTTCCCTGATCCCGCTTCTTCGGCGTATAACGGTGCAAAGAACTGTCTACTTCGTCAAGACTTCTTTCTATCGTAGAGCGAGGAATATCCGGATATCTGGACAATGAAAGACAACACCAAAGCAACTATCAACGAGCTCATAGCAGGGAGCGTCGGTGGCGCAGCCCAAGTCATTGTTGGCCAACCACTGGACACAATCAAGACGCGTGCTCAGATTGCACCCAGTTGAGTGGTGTCCGAACATCAAAGATATCTCGTAGTTCTGACGATGGTGTGCAGAGGGCATGTTCGTGCGTACCATTTAGAAGAACGATACGACCTATTGATCTTCGTGAAGTAGAATGGACCTATGGACATCCTGAAGCAAACGCTACGGAATGAAGGATTTTTCGCCCTGTACAAGGGTATGCAATCCAACCAGTGCCTCCTTTAGAGACTAAGTGACGGGCACAGGAATGGCCAGCCCCTTGCTCGGAATCGCAGGTGTAAACTCGCTACTTTTTGCATCATACGGCGTCTCCAAACGGATCATATCACCTTTCCCCCAACTTTCTCTCAAGGAAATTGCCTTAGCTGGCGCGATGGCCGGAGCAGCTAACGCAATCCTTGCAAGCCCTGGTCAGTAGTTCTCTAGCATCGTCGGTAAGACCCGCAGCTGAAGGATACCGCAGTCGAGATGTTCAAGGTGCGAATGCAAGGCCAGTATGGTGCAGCAACGGATAAACGACTATCAGCTATCGTCAGCGAGATGTGGAAGGACTGGGGCTTTCGGAAAGGCATCATGAGAGGCTATTGGGTATTCCCCTTTTTTGTGGTTATTACAGCCAGCAACCGAGCTAACATCTTCCGTTGCACAGGTCACAGTCGCCAGAGAAATTCCCGCTTATGCTGGGTCTGTCGTTCTGTCCCCCCCACCTCCACCGATGTTCATCAATTTGCAGGTTCTATACAGGTGATCCTTCAAGATGAAGTCCGGCCAAATCTTGCGATAACTTGCTCCAACAGCCTTTGAATTTTCGAAACGTACATTCCAGCAAAGACTAGGAGCTGATTTACCAGTGTGGGCCCTCCTCGCCAGCGGTTCAACAGGGGGTGTAAGTTCCTTACAGGACTTTTATTCACATCGCAGTTATCTTGACAACCTTCTCATAGATCGCGTACTGGCTCTCCTGCTACCCACTAGGTGCGGGCTCGACCGGATCGGCTTCACGTCTTCATATTGTCTCTAACTATGTCTCAAGACGTTGTCAAATCTCGTGTCCAACTGCGCAGCACGCCGCCGTCAGGCACGCCTGTGCAATACATCGGTCATGAATTGAAGACTATCATTCAGGAGTCTGGAGTGTAAGGGTGTGCATTTCCAAAACATGCCACATCGCTGATCCTGGACTTACATAGTGTCGGGTTGTTCCGTGGCCTTTCACCCTCTCGTCAGTGCCTTCCCTCTTTTCTTTCTTTTTCGTTGCTGATCGATTTTCTTCCACTTCCTGCAGTTCTTCGAAGGTGTGAACCATACTTTGCTGATGACTGAAAGGCAATATAGTAACTCAATCTCCTCACCAGCATACCCGCAGCGGCCAGCACGTTTGCTGCCTTTGAGCTGACTCGAGGTGGGTTTTTTTCTTCTCTTCCTCGAAGAAAACAGGCGGACCTGAAGAATACTTCCAGAATTCTTAGAGAAGGAAACAGGAGTATAGATCGCGATCTCTGAAATAACTTAGAACTGCCTATGATACCAAATGGAAAAGTCGATAAACAAGCCCAGCAGATTGCGGTGTCGTGAAAGTGTGCCCTCCGATGCTGCGTGGAATCCAGCCAGTGGATCCGGCTGCGACTGCCCAAAGCCTCGTATAATCAATCCTGGATTTCAACATTAGGATCGTATACCACCTCCGCGGGACTCCTCCTTTCGACACCCTTTTTTGACGATATCAGAATTCTCGCAAGGTCAAGCCGGAGAGAGCGAACTTACGTTTTCCTTCCATGCGACCTGCGCCTTCAATTCGGTGAGACCCAGAGACAAGATGATATCGAAGTGAATTTCGTAGTAAGAGTTGGAACCCCGTCCTGAGTATTTTGGAGAAAAGGAGTAGCCTGAAGTCTCCGCTGTGACTTCGCAGAGAGTCGAAAATCTGCCTAGAAGACGTGTCACGTGGATGAACAGTCAAACGACGGGGAGAGGAGTAACTCACTGGGATCTTTGTCCTTGAACCAGCACTCACTTGTCTCCTGCTTGTAGTTCTGGCCTCTGTAGCACATGATGTCTACCGTAACAGTTTGGAGGCTAGCTGCGTCGCGCGCCTGCCTATAGAAACTGTGGCGAAATTCAGCAGTTTCCGCTACTTTGGTTGCCTGTCCCAAACAAGTTTTGCGTCAAAATGTACTCAACCATAGTGAGTTCCAACAATACCTTCGGTAGTATAACGTCGAACAAACCGCTAATCATTGTCTTCCCAGACAAATTCTCGTATTTGTTATAGCTGCGAGCGAGATGCTCTGGATTGAAAGGCTGATAAGGCACACTGACATCAGTCCCGTACGACAATTTAGAGACCCTGGCAGCGACGAAGTGATCAATATAGAACGAGACTGCGCCTTCTGCAACGGCTTTGTTGCTTTGCCACACTTTAGCGAAGGTATAGGAAGCATCGAGGGAACGCTCACGTATGACCATCTGGACGGCTGACGTTGAGGCCCTTTGGAGTAAAAGCGTCTTTCAACTTGGTGTATAACCAGTCGCTTGCTGCGAATCCTCCTACTAGGAAAACAGACTAGGGCGGCAGTCACTATGAGTGCCTTCAATCGACGAAAGAAGAGGACGGCAATTCACAGCAATTGGAGTCCTCGACGCCTCGCATTGCTCTTCAATGGATTTGATGACACATTGGACTGATGGCTCGAAGAAAGAGGCGACGTCGGTGCTGTATAATAATACATTATGTCCAATGAATTTCAGTCACCCGGAATTCCGTACACTCACCCATTCAGTTTTAGCTGGCCTGACCGGATGTTGAGTCTGGTATCCTTGTCTCTCAAGGTCCCGAACTTGATGTATTGAGCCTCATCGGCGCTTCGAAACCTCAATTTGGTGGTCTTGTCAAAACACTTTGTAATATACGGTACATCTCCGATGAAACGCGAGTCCTTGAGGAAGTCTGAAATTGATCTTGAGCAATGCCCAAGGCAAGAAATAGTTCGCAAAGCTTACTTTCCAGATAGTTCCTTGCATTGTTCGTGACAAATATCGATCCTTGGAAATGGCCTGTTCATAGGTCGATCACTGCCAGGGTCGATAGATCATAAAATTTGGTTGCTCACATTGAGGAGGTGCCATTTCTTCGAAGGACTTGGCATCCTGGGAAGTTTGTCTATAGGCGCTTATATCGATGGTTCCTCCTCCTGCATCAACGATCAAGAGCCCCTTCCCGCTCTGATGGAACATGAGCTCATGTAGCATCACAGAATGAATGAAACTCACCCTCATCGCCTCGTTCGTCAGGCCGCTCTGAATACAGTAGTGCAAGCTAGCTTCACCTTCCGTGGTAAATGACAGGCGCTCCTGGCCGCTTGTGTCGTCTGGTATCAATCCGGCCATGACAGCAGCCTTACGCATCAAGCTTTGCTGACCACCTTCCCATCCGTTAGGGTGAGTAAGTACGAAATGGGTATGCGGTTTGAGATTCCTCCACAGATCGACACCATTGGCATGGGTCTCCTCGATATAAGTACGAGCGCATTGGTGTAAGTAGCGTAAGAAATCGGAGAAAACGTCGATAGCAGTCTTTCCATGAGGTAAAGGAGGTATCTTCTGCGTAACGTGAGAGGCAGACTGCGTCCTTGGTCGTAAATGTAGCTTAAACCTTGGCTTCTATTAGGCACAGAATATTCTCAACACAGGGGCTGGGCGCATTACCACTCTGCTTTGACCCATTCCGCTTCCTCAGCCTCGTCCTCTATGCCCTCTCGCATCGCCTCAGCACCCACGGCACGGACATTGCCTTGCTTGTCATAATAAATGACTGTAGGAATCTTCGAATCACCGCCAACATGCTCCTGTGCGGGATACCTGGGATATCACGGTTGATCATGGACCAACAACCAAAATAATAAATAACCGACCTAGTAACTCCGCGAATCTCAGGGGGTTCTCCAGGGTCAAGGATGCTGGTTAACTTTTCAGCTCATTGTATTAAAAATCGTGAGAGTTGTCGGCAACTACTAGCCTATATGAAATGCCACTGAAGGTCGTTCCGACATCAAAGGCAAGAACAAGTTTACGGTGTGGTCCTTGGTAAGGTGGTCGGGTAGTCATGTCTGAGCTGAGTGTTATGGTGGGGGCTGTAAGCTAAGGTGAGGTGATAGGACTGGGAAAGTGGGAGACTCATACCCTCGCTTTTAAGTAGCGACTCAGTACGAGCAACATGCGCTGGCCACGTTGGGTAGGCATGGGGGAAAGCCAGCCTTGCTTATAATCACTTCGAGTAGAACACGCCATAAGCACTATCCATAACTTGGCTCGTACTCATCCCATCCTCCTCTGTGCCATGAGCGGTATTTACAACTGGGGAAAGAACATGCTCGGATTTTCGCCCTCTACCTCCAACACGAACAAGCGCTCTCGGACCATCGACGGTGGCATGTCGAAAGAAGAGTTGTTAGGCAGCCCAAAAAAGGAAGGGACGCATGCCCAAGTGGACGATCACAGGCTGGCCACTGAAAGTCTAGCGACACAACGTGCGGACAGCAGGGAGGGGCGCAGGGAACACTCAGCCCCTACGCGACACAGTAGTAGCAGCAGAAGTACAGGAGAAGGTGGTGCTTCTTCCTCCGCTTCCAGATCCCAGCGCGATGGACCCGACGCGCATCCCAAGGAGTCTGTGCAGGACAGGCGTACTACTAGCCGCCGTAGCGGACTGAAGCGAGAGAAGGAATTGGAGCAGCGAGTGCAGGATTTGGAAAAGGATGTCGAAACACTGAGGCAGCAGCTCCATGAATCGCAGAGAGATCTTACCATTGCGAATGGAAGAGCTAGGAAAGAGCTTGCCGAAGCAAATGCCAAGATCAAGGACCTAGAACGTACCGTAAAAGCCGTCCAGACTGACAGAAACAATCTTTCGACAAGACTTTTCGGGGAGCTGGCTCAACAGAAGAATACGGCCAATGCTGCAGAGAAGAAGGCGGCTGGACTGGAAGAACGTCATGGGAAGCAGGAGAAAGAGCTCAGAGCTTTGCGAGAGCAGCTGAAAGCGGCCGAGGACAGACAGACGAGGATGGCGAGCCTACTGGACGAAAGGACCTCCGACCTAAAAGGAGTTCAACCATTCCTCACAACGGCGGATCGCTATTCAGGTGCCGAGATCATCAAGATGGTAGAAGGGCTAAACGCAGAAGTCTTCCAAGCTGCAGCGTTCATGGCGGAGCTTGTCGTAGACGACTCGATGATTGCCACTCAGGCGGAATACACAACAGCCATGGAGAAATACAAGGGAAACTTGGTCAACATCAAAAGGGAGCTCGGAGACGAGCTCTACACTTACCTGGCCAGCAATCACGCAGATATCCGAGTAGACCCATTGCCGCTTCAACTGGCTATTCAACATCTTCTGACCCTCTGGTGCACAAATAACATCGAATCATTTTCATTGGGTTCGCTAAACAAGGAACTAAAGGTGTTGTATGAGAAGATACGAGCATCAGGTCGGTCTATAGTTGCATATCATATTTGGGCGAGCCCTTTATCGTTCTTGCCATAGAAATCCAAGCAGTGTCTGGGAGGTGGAGGGCGATAACCAGCTCCTATATCCGGGATGAGGTGCCTCGTCCCGACACAACTGCGATTTTTAGCATGATTGCAGTCTTGCTGTTTTTGTGCGGGTGGTCTTGGCAGAGCAAAGAGTCGCAGGGGGCGGTTCCAAAAATGCGCAACAAAATCACCGCGATACAAGAGCAGTGCAAGCAGCTAAAGGCAGCGATGAAAGAGGGAATTACGACGTCTGATTTGGACGTGTTTTGCGTCGTTCCAGGCAGTGTGTTTGGGCCGGGTATGGTAGATGCCTACGCAGATGCCACAGCTTCGACTACAGGAGTCACGCAGACCGACGAAGGTCTCGTTCTCTGTACGGTCGGGACGGGATTACGGAAGTCATTTGCGAAGAGGGACAACGAGTTGGAAGTCAGGTATCAGGTGGATATGCTTCTCGAGCCCAGAGTAGCTCTAACGTCCGTCTTGACCGACAATATCGATGACGACATTGTCATGGGCGAATCCCTTGAAGAACAAACCAGGCTCGACGGGTCGGATGACAGGTAACTTGGGAAGTCCGAGAGAGACTTTGGTAGCTTTGTGACCAGCTGGCTGGAGTACACGCGCGAGCTGCTAGCACTATTTAGAATACTCGAGTAGCAACGACTTCAGGTTGGAAGTGCCGGCATTACGTCTGATAATTTATTTCTTCTAGTCTTTAAGGCGGTGAGCTGAATTGGACAGGGAATGATAAGAAAGATGAACTCGCCAGAGACCTGATGGAATAGAATATGCACGTAGTCGGGCCAGCATCCAGACTGTATAAACGTCCTTGTTGAATGAGTCCCGTCGACTACGAATATCCTATGACATACATGCACACACTATTCCCAACTGAAATCTACCAATCGCTCTCCTAACCACTCCATTTCCACCGCTGACCATCTTGGCTCGCAATTCCTGAAACAACACTTCAGGACAGCAGGCCCTTCATAAAAATGACTCCTCCAACTCGAATCGTCGTAGTTGATGGATACATTACGCCTTTCTATCATCCTCTTCATGGAGCGGAACGAAGGAGGGGAGCAATTGGCAAGCTCAAGCACGCTGAAATCATTACAAATGAAATCTTCGGGTGCATCTGAATTATTGACTGACAGCTCCTCGATGACAGGATCAAAGGACCCTTGGCCGGAGGCCTGAAGGATTACCCCATACCACCCAGAGACGAGCCGTACCAGGTCAGACTGCTGGCGAGCAATCTTGTCGTCTTCAGACATGTTGTGGTTCGACTCGTCAATGCCATAGTCCTCCAAAGTGAGGACATCGACCTCAGTTTCGATGTCGAGGAATATATCTGGCGATACGCCAAAACATTTCTGCAGCTGCAAGATGAACAGGCTGGGCATGGAACTAACACGGCAGATTTCTGAGATCAGCTCTGCACTCAAGTCACGTAAAGACAAGGCCTGCAGATGTTCGAATTGCAGGGAGAAATCCGGATATGATTCCGTGTCGAGTTTGAACATGAGGCGTGAAAGTGTGAGAGAAGTCAGAGTGTGGCTCAGACCGGTATGGATGAGTCGAAGAGTCGCACTGAGGGAGATGTCGTGACGAAGCCAGCCTACATCAGCAAAACCGGATAGGCAAGACATTGCAATACCTTGCGAGACAACGCATACAACGCTCACAACGCTCGCCAAGATGGTCGTCAAATTGTCATCCGATTTATGCAGACTCAAATGCGGTAAATTATCACAAAGATTGTGGATTTCACCATCTTTGTGAACATTGTCTCAACAATTTATCTTTGTCCTTCTTGTCACTGGGTGCAAAGGTTGTATGCAGTACTTTGCTCACAAAAGATTGTATTCAAAGTTTTGTTGACCAAAGATGAAGACTCGAGACAATGCTCAAAATCCAGCCAAGACACGGTTAGCGCTCAATAATCATGCCCGATAGACTCCCAGATACTCAGCAACTTAGATGGTAACAATAAGAATAGATGTATTTGAAAGTATCTACGATAATGGCATACAAAACCAACGAAAGAAATACCGCAACATCATTATAGTGTGTCCACAGGGCATGCTCGCAGAACCATGTGAACACGGACATCCCACTCGAGGCGGGGGGCGCCATGAAGAGTGATAGCAGCCAATGGCTAAGGATGAAGCACATCAGCGATGTAGAATAATCTAGACATACAGAGACCCACTTACACTCTCAGACGGTGCGAAACCCTAGCCAGATCCATCTATCACCGACTCACAAAAAAAAATGAGGAAAATGAGGCAAGAAACAATCAGATGGTCGGTAAAAGAGCGCATACAGCCACATAGAGTGCTCACCTCTAGGTTATGGATAGTTGGCAAAGCACATGACGTCGCGAAAAGAGTCTGCGGAAGGGAAAATAACTTCATGTGGGAAGAGATGTGTCGAGACGAGCGCATATACTCACCTAACCCCGAAAAAAACAATGCGTCGTAGCTCCCTTCAGTGATAGTCAGCAGATTGCAAGTAAACAGGGCCTGGAACATGACTTTTCAGCATGGGGGATACTTAATCAGGCGCATATACTCACAAAGTATAAGTGTAGGATGGAGAGAGGGCTTCAGGGAGGGCGAGTATCTTGGCTTCCTTGGATGATGCGATCTAGCAGAGTGGGGGAGAAGGATCCCTTGCGAGTTCATGCACGCACGCCGCAGACATACGATGACAGCGCAAAAGCTGGTTATCGTAGCAATGGAGACAAGGAGGGAAAGGGAGAAAGAGGGGGAAAGGCCAAGTCCAAGTGCCGCAGGAGGGAGCAGAGGAGATAGCAGCACACCACAGGGGCGGCGTCGAGCAGGGGGCAGAGGGAGAGAGGCGACGATGGGGGATGGTGGTGGAAGGAAGAAGAGAAGGGAAGTGCACGATGACAAGCGCGATCGCGCTGTTGATTGATTTGGATCGGAGCTTGAATCTGGTGGCTAAGGTGCCTGAGTACGTCCGTCATATTGACTTGAAGTCCTCACAACAGCCAGAATCAATTCCAATTACATACCAAGTAGAAGGGCAAATATTTGGTATCCGAAGATCTTATTTCACCATTTCTTGTACTCAGAAAGTTTGTGTCGCCTTGACCTTGGAGAGGTAAGATGCGCCCATTATGCTAACCCTTTGAAATCCGTCCAAAAAGATGGCGGGGAAAAGACAAATCACTGACCATCTTGGTGAGATTTGGCCGACTTGGCCGTGCTTTGTCTCTCACCGACAATCTTGGCCAGTGCGAGGTCTGGCGAGGCAACCCGCTCACAAAGTTTGGCGTTGTTTACAACGATGACAACGCCGCACCTCGTTTATCCGGTTTTGCTGATGTATCTCTGTGGCGTCGTGGTCATCTCTGATTTCTTCAATCTCCAGCCGTCGCAATTGAGGTTGATACTTGAACCACGATGGAGGATTTTTCAGCGCCCTTCGAAATGTTTGGCCGCCGATGGTCATCATCTGTAGCCGTAGACGATGTCTTTCTAGTGAGTTGGCTTCACCCCCGTCAAAACTTTCTCCGCTCTTGCCATTATCCAAATCCATAGCGGGCCTAGTTGCATCGCCAACAATTGACCGCATGTGAAGTGCTTGCAAAGCACTTGCGTTTCTGGGGATGATACGAAGGTCTGGCAAGGTCGTGTTCAGATAGACCTCCATCTGTAGGCTGCGAAGACGCTTCATGTGTGGGCGCAAGAGTTCAAGGAAAGACGCGACGATCTCTCGTTCGAAGGCTGTTCGGTAATGTCCCCTGTTATCTCTGTTCACGATAAACACATCGAGTGGTAACTCGCTCGACCAGGCGAGATATTTGCTTGCTTGCGCAAACGAAGTTTGATAGAGCCCGACCGTAAAGACAAGCCGGGTCCAAAATTCAGGAGATAGCGAAAGGACATTCTCCCAAAAAGGACATACGGCTGCCAGAGCATAAGGAAAGAAGTCGGACTCTGGTTATGAGGATATTATTTGTCGCTGGATGGTTGTGAACTGGGCCATCTCGATGCGATCTAGTCCTGCTGCCTTCATGGGAAATTCGTCGTCATTGTAGTCCTCTGACTCTGGCCGGGTCAAACATCTCTCGAAATCTGCGTGTAGATAGTCCGCCTTGGAAGCCTCGTGAACAAAATGAAAAATGTGGTTCAAGAGTTCCGGTGGAAGGTCGTGAACAGTTGCTCGACTTCCTGATGCCATTGCTCTGCCAGTGAAAACACGAGGTTAACACGGAGAAAGAAGGATATCGTTCAAGAATTTCTTACCTCTTCCACTGCAGAGAAAGCTCAAGCCAGGTGCCTGGCGAACCGACGATTGAATTTCGAAGACGCAAAAAGCTGAATCAAAGCTGAATATGCCTGGCCACTTACAGTGGACCAGGTTTTCAACATCGAGCGAACCGCCCAAAAAGGAAAAAATCTATCAAGGTCTAGAACCTCTCACGTGCTATGTACCCATTACAAAGCATGCACTGCCCTCTGATGTTTTCGACTTCGCGCAAACTCACGACTGGACGGCGGCGGCGGACGCGTCTTTCGATAGCTACCTGGGTTGGGATTGGCATTTGCGAGTTACTACTCTCAGCGCTGGCTTTATTAGTCAAAACAGCATAACTTCATTGTGAAATACATTGGCAGCTTGACAGAATCCAGTGCACAATTTCTCAACTCCAACGCACTTGAAGTGACAAGTCGATGTTGTACTGGACTATATAGAGTCGACGACGAGCGTCCCTCCATAATCAACCGTCACGCGTCAAGCTTCCCGACAATCCATCTCTATTGCTTTGATTGAGAAGCTTTCTGAGAGCTTAAAGTTCCTCAGGATCGCTTCTGCAAGCTAGGAGATGGCCGAAGGCCGTCGACGAGCGTCCATCATAGATCCCTTCCAGAGTGCGACGTGGATTTGTGGCCCTTGTGGCCAGGCGCGCCCGTAGGGCCATACGTATGATGATATTCACTGGCTTACGTACGTACTTACAGCCCAAATTTAGACGGAAGTGCAGCTCTGTGCAGTGTGCACTGGCAGCTCAGTCTCAATCATTTCTCAACGTTTTACTTGACCTTCTTGCTGTGAAGTCTACTTGGTTTTCTCTCGAGCGTAGCGTTATCCGTCAAGATGTCAGGATCAGTGAGTTGAATCACTACAACGTCTGTTTATCCTGTACTCAACAGCAAGGAAAGGGAAGTTCCAACTTCTGTTATTCTGTATACTATTCGCTTTCTGGCAATATGGCTTGAAACAAATTTCATGTAACTACTTGGGCCTGATTGGCAGTTGGTGCACCCGCAAGAGGAGCAGAAGCAGCCGACGTGGTGCTGTTCACAGGGATAGCACCCCAAGGTGACACACCATATTTTCCCTCAACAACCGCATTGTGCCAAGCCGAATCATCAAAGCTAGGCAAAATAAAGTCTGCAGGCACCGTGGTGCTATACGTCCAGCTGGAATCTGTGATGAACGACGTCTTCGACCCGCATTCGCAGTCTTCCATGTTCAGTTCCACTGCTGCGATCACACCTGCTGGGCCACCGACGTTGGTTGCGTAGATCGCTATGGACACTTCAGAGGCAGGCGGCATGATATCCACCACAAATCGCTGGACCTCAGTATACGAGAATGATCCAGAACCGACGACTCTTCCTTGAACGTACAAAGTGAAGTGATCGTCAACAGCGATGAGGATGGTAGCGGAAGTAGCGAACTGCCCATCAGGAAGGGAGACGTCCTTCCTGAAAGCCCTTGCACCAATCGGGGCTTGTCCTGAGACGACCTCATTTGTCCAGATCCAATTGGCGTCGGTGATCTGGAGCTGAGTGGTGGAAGCCGAGGCGGGGAGGGGTACAGTCTGCCATGGGTCTGCACCGTAGTTGGCTTCGACGGTTGCTGCTGGCCAGGCACTGTCATCGAAGTCAGGCTGTTCGAAGCCTGCAGGAACAGATGTAAATGCGTGCCAGCTTCCGTCGGTGACGAGGGTCTCTGTGAAGCCGTCGCTGTACCTGATCTCGATGGTCACCAACAGCCCAGCAGGGTCAGGGAGGGTCGACTTTGGGTTGGTACCAGGCAGATTGGTCGCGTTCACAGCAAACACGTTGCAGTCGGGCTCAAGGCGGATACAATACGCCTCAGCGTGCTTGTTGGTCGAACGCGTATCAAAAGCCTCGGAGCTTCCGATTTTGTTACCATTGGCGTATAGGGTGTAGGCATTGTCGGCTACGATAAGGATGTTGGCTGAGATGGCACTCTTTCCGTTGGGCGTGAAGAAGTCGCGACGGAAGGCACGGGATCCTACGGGTGCGCCCCCCGCGGAGTCGACCTCATCAGTCCAGATCCATTTGGAGTTGGTGAAGTCGATGGCGATGGCACTGCTCGCGTAGAGCGCAAGGGCCAAGGTGGAAAGTGCTATAGGTGCTATGTGTCAGCCGTGCAATTCGACGTAACGAGGTAAGTTGTTCCTTCACAGACCTCTGAAGTACATCCGTTTGATCCTGTTGTTTTAGAGTGACCTTGCCTCTACGTCTGCCTTGAGAGGGTGTTTTATAACATCTCGTTCGGCAGTTGAAAAGCACCAGAGAGATCGTAGAGCCTAAACCCTTGCTCAGAAACGTTTCGAAGACTGAGCTACATTGCTCTATAGTTGATACAACGGTGTTAAGAATTCCTTCGGACCTTATTGTGAAACTAATTTTTGACACAGAATATGAGTTGCGCAGTAAAAGCGAGCTATGGGCCAAGTGCATATCAAGTAGCACACTTGCTTGAACGTCTCATAGAAGTTTCAAGACGTCCGCTTTGCCAGCATGAACTAAGGATCAGATCGACAGCATGTTTTCTGTTTCTGACAGCTTGATTTACACAAGCAAGACAATTTGAGGATGGACTCGCAAGAACACTTGAGAGTGTAGTGAACGACCGATTGTAGTGTGTTTAGAATTCACTATCTAAGCCGTTCCAGGCTCTTAGCGCTCAGCACTTCAGAACCTCGACTCCTTCAACTTGGCAGTCCTAAGCCGAGTGGAAGTAGAAGTGATCACGCTGGCTTCAGACGCGTCGGGCACGTGTCGTCCTCAGAGGACCTGCCAGTGGATATCGCAACGGCTTTGAGTTTGTTCATTCAACATCATCCAAATCCCTATATAATTTGTGATTGTAAATGGGATTTCATGGAATCGATTTAATGTTGATGAGTATACGGTACTTACCCTCTATCGCGCTCTAAAATTACTGGGTAAAAGCGCGTCTAGATTTCAACATGTTGCGACGTTTACCATTTACAACTACAGCCGAAATCTCTTTACTTCCTCCCCATTCCACGGCACCTCCTCTTCCCAATGTGTGATCACCACTACGGCCTGGTCTTCCCCAACGCCCTTTTTCAATTCATTCTGAGACTCGCCCCTCAGATAACGCCTCGCAGCCCTCATCTGGTCCGCGTCCATCCCTGACCAGACCTCATCAAGCAGGACGACTGGTGGACGGCCTACAAGTGCGCGTGCGAGCAAGACGAGGCGTTGACTGCCAGGGGGCAGAGAGGAGAAGGGCGTTTCGGCGAAAGATTTTGTGAGGGCTGAAGGTGAGGATGGTTGAGGCAAAGATTCTGATGAATGAGGCGAGGAGGAATGAGATGAAACGAAAGAGGCTTGAGACCAAGCAGCAGGCCCCAGCGCCTCCAACACTTCCCATATCCTCCTTACTCTCCACTCTCTTACTTCCACCCTCTTCCTCGCCTTTTCTTCTTCTATGGCATCCCACCCCAGGCCGAGCTCATCATCATCCACATCGACCCATCCCACGCCGCCTGTAGCTTTCGATTCCGTCTCCTCCCAGCCCTTAACAGACGAAGATGATGTACTTGTCCCCAAAGGAGTCTTGAGAGCTCCAGCACCCTTGGTACGGGGCACAAACCCGCCATCAAAACCCGTGCTCACCGCCTCCCAGACACTCATCCCAGGATGCCGCCTTGGGAAAGCGTCGAACATCTCAGGGGAGACAACACCGATGAGTCGGCGGAGGAGTGCAGTTGGAGTGCGTTTCCGGTGCTGCAGTTGGGGAGATGGTGCCTCTAAGTCGGAAGGGGTGGAGGACGAGGAGCTAGTCGAGGAGGGTAACAAGAGGTGTTTTTGTGTGTACGACTGGGGGTGGTCGCCTGTGAGGAGGGAAAGTAATGTCGTCTTGCCCGATCCTGATCGTACATGAAGTGAAGGAGAAGAAGCAATCAAAAAGAAGTCAGGATCGGCGATCAATAAGCTGGCAACTGACGTACCGTTGGCGCCTTGAAGATGCCATCGCTCGCCTTGGCGGATTTGCCAGTTGATGTTCGTGAGTACCTGGTTGTGGAATAGATTGTGTCAGTCAATAGAATAAAGACCAAATAATTGTCACAATTGAAGATACAAACCTTACGAGCACCATAAGCGACATTCACATCCCTCATATCCACCAGCAGCGCACCCTCTCCAGTCGTCGTCGTCGAACTTGGCTCCTCTGTCTTGTCCGAGCTGCTCTCGACCTTCTGGGTGACAGGAACAGCAGCCAACATCGACCTGACCTCTTTGACTGTCCTTGCCACCGCCTGTGCACCTTCAACCTCAAGGACATGCGTTATCCATGCAGGGACGTCCTCGCCTTTCCGCAGCCCAATCATGATGCGCGGAGAACGGGCTTCATGCAGTTCTTGGAGGGTCCGGGTGAGAGAAACGCGGGAAGGAACGTCCAGACCAGCTGTTGTGATGGAAATTTCAGTCAAAGGAGACGTAGGGAAGAGAGGAAGCTCCACTCACTTAGAGGCTCGTCAAGCAGCAACAACTCTGGCCTTTCCAAAATCGCCTTGACCACCCTCGCACGTCGTGTTTGGCCATTGCTCAGAGTCACTATGGGTAGGTCCATCAGACCCTTTAGCCCCATCTTTTCTGTAAGCTCATCAAAGAGCTTGGAGGGCAGACGCCCTTCGGTTGACGTAGAACCGGACCCGGAGCCCAACGTCGACTGCAGCAGAGTGTCTCGGAGAGTGACCTTGTCCTCATCCTCTCGCATCGCACCGTAACGTGCCGTGTAATCGAAGAACGCCCCTCCGTCCCCTCCGCCCGTGCGCTGGCGAAAGGAGACGACCTTGATGCGGGTGTACGGGTCGATGGAGGGTGGTAAGAACGGGTACAACCCGCCTGCTTCGGCCCAACGAGCTTGGGCTTGCGAAGTGGGCGGTGCGATGCGGGTGTGGCCTAGGAGCGTCTGTACTAGCAGAAAAGAAGGAAAACAACGGTTTGTAGTTAGTCTACAACTTTCAGATCAGGATGAGGAGGAGGAAGAACTTGCCTTGAAGACGCCTCCCTTGCCTGCCCCTCCAGTGCCCACACCCGATACGACAGCCCATGCTTCGCCCTCATTTACCGTCCACCCGGACTCGGAAAATGCTAGGAGTGGCAGTCGCGTCTGGGAGGGTGCTCCAAAAGCGTATACTTTCGAGTTGGGAGGAACCGATATTATAGGCTTCGATTTTAAGGACGAGTAGGCCCGCTTTTTGCGCGAAGACTGAGGCTGAAGGCGGAGGTGTCGAGGGCATGTTCTGAGCAGAGACGTCATGGTGGTTTCGTATCGTTTGAGCAGGACGCCTAAGATTCAGACGTCGATGCAGAACCCCGACTTGGCTCCAACTTGAATCTACGAATCCTGGAAGACGGTGTCCTGAACGAAAGGCAACGTGAAGACGTCGTCCTTGGGCTATGAGAGAGAGAATTGAGATGTTGAAAAGGCTGTATTTTCTGCTAGAAATATATCATTAGATCTAGAATGAGTCACTTTGGAAGAGCACCATCATTTGTGCACCATGGTTGTCGTCGGCCGACTGTTTGGCGACGGGTAGACGGTCCGGATCTCCCCAGTCCAGATCCAAAGCAGAACCTTGACTTACACCTGATGCTACAGTGCAGGACTTTATGATCGTTGCGCCATTAATTCTGCTGTAGACTAAGCAACCTGCGAATATTTTTTAGATGGTAAGGCTGTTCATCTTAAGCATTTTCTTATCGCCTTGCATACAACTTGCATACGACTTAATTAACTCGAACATTTCGAAATTTTCATACTAGTAGACCTAGATGAATGATAATTGTTTCCAAACAAGTCGATCATCGTGCTAACTACTTCAAATACTAGTATATGACCATACTTGACAGCCTCACAATACACAAGCACCTGCCCCCCCTCCAGAGAATAACAACCGAAAGAAAGCTCATTGAATACTACGCTCTTCTGATCACTAGCTCTCTCTATATGCCAATTACCCAGACTTGATCTAACACATGCATTGATGTACGAATAAGCCCTGATCTTCCTAGTATTTACGATGCGTAAGTAATCCGAGTCCACATCCCGGGTCCCTGTGTAAGAAGTATTTGCAACCAAGACTGTATGACGCGAAGGGTCCCATCTTTTTGTTCCAATTCCAATGGCGATGGAGCAGTCTGGCGCGACGAAGGATGGCCAATTGATTGACGACAGTACTGCCAGTACGCGCCAACGGCGACGCGCCAAACGCGATCACGTGCATGTAACGCGTCTCCTATTTCCAAAACCAGAACAAGGCCCGAAATTTGCTTGAACCAACTTGAACCGCACCTTGTACTTCTCCTGCATCTCAAATACTGCCTCGTTTCTGTTACACATCTCTGCCCGCTGTACCTCAGCCTGATTTGCGATATCAAGATGTCCGAAATGGAAGACTGGAAAGACTAACGAGACGCCCGGGTGGCAGGAAAGTTCTCGTTCGAACGTCCAGCACTAACTAGGCGCGTTTCTATGCACAGTTCTGTAACTTTCTAGCTAAATGTTACAAGAACAAGGTACCCAGCGGAGAAGAAGGCCTTCACAGCTCCTTTTCATCGCCTTTGTTCCCTTTTTCGAGTAGTAGCCAGCTGGCTGAGCCTGGCTCTTCCCCTCAATCCTTCCATTGACTCGACATGTCAAGCGTACTGTACACCGTTGGCATGGCCATTGCTACACTATCGATACCTTGTACTCATCGTGAATAAAGCAACTCCGTTCATGCGACAGCCTGACTCGACCGTCCTCCGACCGTCCTCTTTCCAGAAGTGTTTCCCTTTGGTTCACCGATTGTGACTCATTCTCTCCCTCCAGATATCCACCCATTTGGCATCCTAATATGGACCTTGACCTCACTCGCCCACAATACAAATTCACTCTCGTCCCAGATGGGCTCCAGCGCTCTGTCGGCCGCGTCTTCTTCTTCGTGCCATACCACACCAAAGTCTACTTCTGCGCCAGAATTTTTGACCTCGAATGTTATGCCACGGAGATGACATGGTTCATCCCCACGAGCATCGTGGTGTCTGGGTACACAGTCGCGTATGTTTGCGGGGCCTTCAAGGCGCTTGGGCTGCAGGCTCCACCACCCAGCGAGCTGTTCAGGCAGTTGATGGTAGGCGAGCAAGAGTGGATGGACGGAAATATGCCTAGGATTTTGGGGTGGTATCGGAGGGCTGTGAGGAAGGGACAGGAGGTGAGCGTGCGGGTGAGGGAAGTCAAGGAGGGCCTGAGGCTGGAGCCGCTTCTCAAGCCTACGCCTGAGGAAGCTATAGAGAAAGACGGCCTTCAAAGGTTTCCGCGACACTCTCGTGGTATAACTCCGGGGTATGTGCCAAATCATTCTTTCAGATATACTAAAGAATAATGCTGACGACATCCTTCCTCGGTACTATTGCATCTGACTCATGGTATTTTGCATGCACTGATTATCCGCTGATTGATTACATCTTCACTGACTTTAATGCTGTACATTTAGGGAAGTTCGGGTTCACTATTATCACAATTTCGACATTAGGAAACACGGAACAGACCCAAGCTCAATCGCAAGCCCAAAGTTTTTACCTCCGCCTGATGCTTGGCTTGACGTGCCAGTCGATGAGCAAACAGGGGTCGACATTAACTACGTGCGGAAAAGATTTGGACTTGAATCATTGGCGGTCAGTCTCTCAGAATATTCCCGCCTCTTATGTTAAACAGACGACTGAACAAACCTTGATCCACAGATTATCACGGATATGCGTCGTATTGACAATGTCTTCTACCCTGTCGATCAAGACCGTCTTTCCCCTATTGCGGCGTACAATCTGTCGAAGCAGTGGACTGTGCCGATCAAGGTTTTTGGCAAGTTCGAATTTCTGTGCCTCCTGATTCGGCACTGATTTGTCTTGCGTTATTCTCCAGAACCGACCACCTCACTCACCACACCCCTCGCACGCACAATCCGGTCTTACATATACCCGTCCGTTTACTTCTTCCTCACTTTATTCAAACTTCTCCTTGGCATTCCAGAGGAGAACACGCAGTATCTCTTCGTCCTCTATGGCCGTTCATACGCTTCATTTTACCAACAAGCTGGAATCCTCGCGAAAGCCGCGAAATCGGGGCTCTTCACCATTCTGATGGTTTTGATTACCCTCCCGCTTTGCCTTGTCTATTACACATTTCTTGGTGGCAACGCGGTCGTTCGACGGTCTATTACTGCTACTGGGCGGCTTTTCTCAGCCATTGTAGCATTATTTTCAGCAGCCCTTTGGGCGCTGAGTGATGCCATGCTAAGCGTACGGTCTGCAAATTGGTCGACGTGGTTTGCTTTGGGGGTCTTTGCTATAACACTTGCTGAGTACCAAGCTTGAGAACTTTGGTCCAAACCAGTTTGATGGTCCTTTGATTTTTTGTTCTTTTTTCTTTTTCGTGTCATTCATTCACTCCCAAGTTACCCTGAATATCTATGTTCTATGCTCTCTATGCTCCCTATGCCCTATGCTCCCTTTTTATGCTCAAGTTATTTGCTATCGCTGTTGCATTTCATCTAACACATTTGTAATCCTAGTCAAGTCACACATAAGTAGAAAATGTAGAAAGAAGAAGTTTCCATAATTTGTATTACCAGTAGAGTGAACAATTATCTACGCCACGTTCACTTTTCCGTGCGCCATGGTACTAAGTACGACTTTCAAAGACAGGAAACATTGTAAGAAATTTGTTCCATTTTTAGACTGAAGGCCGCGGCGCGACCAACCGATCACGTCTGCTCTAGTCAAGTGCACGGACCCGGACCGGGCTCTTGGTGCAACCTTTACCAAGACCTTTACTTACCAGTCATACAGCGTGCGTTGTATACTCAAATGGAAGTCATAACTCAATCCGGTACACAAGGCGGCGATTCGGATAGATTCTATGTATGTGCTTGGAAGATTCGGAACCCAACGTGTGTGCTTCCTCGAACTTCATTCTCAGAAATGCATGATACTATATTGGAGGAAGATATACAGTTGTCCAAGGTCAGCTCTGGAACTAGCATGGTGCCATTCGCTTCTTTACCTTGACTCCTTTGCTTTAGATGGATTTAACTCGCAGGTCTGGAAGCTGTTCCATTCAACATGTCGCCGCTTCAAAGTTAACTCAACTTCCAACACATACCTCCTGTCAAAATGCGCCCAGGCGACTTCTCGTATGGATCAGCCCATCGCAGAGATTCTGATTCTCCGACGAGATAGAGCAACGTACGGATTACCCAGAGCGATGGCAAGCTATCAAGGCCTCCTTCAAAGAAGTGAGTGAAGCACCGAGAGCTTGGAACTCTTCTGATGATGAGGAATGCTTTTATTTGTTTCAAGAGTTCTGACTAGCTAGAAGACTAAAATAGCAAGTTTCGCCGCTCGCCCAAGTGATGCGATGCTAATGCTTGTGCGAGCGCTTAGGTTCAAGGCGCTGCCAAGCTGTAAAGTTGCAGAGTTCTTGTGCAAAGGCGCACTTCAACCCAGCAGAACATTGACTCCATACGCGAGAACTCGGCGATAGGCATGTTTCATGGATCGACGTGCACTTTAGTCTGGAGGAAGGGCATTCTGGTGCGCGTAAGTGAATCAGTTGAGGTAATCGACTCAGTACCAATGGTAATTATTACTCTAGCGGGATGCTAGAGGCTGCATCGATTGACAGCACCCTCGTCACTTCAGCCGACAGGGTTAAGCTATCTCCGCCTCAGAAGCATTATAAAAGGAATAGGTGCGTCTCCCGTTGAGCCACAACCCAACTGCAAGGTTTACAGGCCAAAAATGCGTTTCCAAGGTGCACGACGATTTAGGTGCCAGAATTCCAACACATGCTAATCTCTATTCTCAGCCTGCTTCTTCTCCGCCGTCATTGCACTGGGCTCAACAGGAGCTTTTGGCATCGACTTTTCGAATTCAAAGTGGATTTGGACCAACGAAATCAACACTGCAGGCAATGCTCCCACAGGTTCTCGTGCATTTCGCCGTGATTTCTATGCGCCATTGGGAAAAACTGCTCTCTCTGCGAACATCATCGTAACTGCTGATAATTTGTATACCCTCTATGTCAACGGCAAGACAGTCGGAAGTGGGTCCAACTTCCATCAAGGAGATGCGTACTGCATCCGCCTTGAACCGGACTGCAATGTTTTCGCCATAAATGCCACGAATGTTTCGCCCCCCGCCAATCCAGCTGGTGTTCTAGCTACCATTCAGGTCCGGTATACAGACGGATTTTCAGATACCATCGTCACCGATAATACCTGGCATGCTTTCACCTCCGTGCCAGTGGGTTTCCAGGAAGTCACATTCGACGATAGTGCTTGGCCCGCAGCAACCGTCGAAGGCAATTACGGCGTGAGCCCTTGGGGAGCTGTCACTATTGACCCTGCAGCTTCCTCCACTCCCCTTCAACTCACAGACGCCAACTGGATCTGGACGACCGAAACATCTAACCCCAATCAAGGCGCTCCTGTTGGTGCAAGAGCATTTAGGAAGGAAATCAATCTCCCGGGAGGTCAGCTTGCCACGTCCGCCACTATTGTCATCGACGCCGATAACGACTATACACTGTACGTCCAAGGACGTGTGGTGGGCTCCGGAACAAATTTCCAATCTGCTCAGCGTTACGTGGTCGACCTCGTTCCTCCAGCGTCCGATATCACAATCGCCGTTTACGGCAACAATGACGCTACGGCAGGTCCAGCAGCGATCATCGCTGCAGTTGAGTTGGTCATGGAAGACTGCGAATGTGGATCTTTGACCTCTTTCGTCACGGATTCAACATGGAAGTTCAGCACTACGATTCCCGCTGGATTTATCAATCCTGGCTTTGATGATTCCGCGTGGAAAAATGCGAATGTTTTGGGTAAATACGGTGTAGGTCCTTGGGGAGCTGTCACAGTCCCTGGCACTGTTTCTCCTGCCTCTGCTCCCCTCCAAGGCGCTCCGACCGCCAATGCTGCTATTGTAGTGACTTAAAACCATCATTGTATTTGTATCAAGTCTCGGGAAGAAAATGTCTGTACATATCCATACAGTTTTCTGAACTTACATGGTGATGGACCACGAGTTACTGTCTTGTCGAAGAATGCCAAAGTAGTCAATCCTTGTGTAGTAAATCGTCCAGAGACTTCGAAATTGTGGTTGGATTCCAACTTCATATGAAGGGATAAAAAATAAGGAAAGAGAACAAAATAAATATTGAGACCCGTAGGTCTACCACTCCGGGAAAGCGTGTCATCCTTGTGCAGGGGCCATGCTAATCTTCTCTGTATCGTTCCAATTTTTTCGTATGTCACCCCGAAGGGGACA
>NHYE01001374.1:7785-36320 GCA_002938385.1 Gymnopilus dilepis | reverse complement strand
TTCCCTCCTAATTTCTCTAATCTTCCTCTTCATCCCATTCTCACAGTCGAAAACGAGAACCACTGCGACTTCAAAAAACTCCGCTCCCTGCTCATCCGCACGCACATGCTCGACCTCATCTCGACCTCGGAAGAGCTCCACTACGAGAACTACCGCCAGGCGCAGATGGAGACGCGCAAGTTTGGCGAGCCCAAGGTGAAGAAGCTGGACAACCCCAAGTTCAAGGAGGAGGAGGAGCAGCTAAGGAAGAAGTTCACGGAGCAGGTCAAGGCGGAGGAGGCGAGGTTTAGGCAGTGGGAGCAGCATGTGGGTGTTTTTTTCTCCTGCTTTTCTTTCTGCTTTCCTGTGTTTCTGGTTTATTTCCTTGTGGTTGGGAAGGATATATGCTGACTTTTCTTTCCCCTCTTTCCTTACTACAGTTGATCGCGGAACGAGACCGCCTGAACAAGGACCTCGAGCTGACGCACAGCGCGATCAAGCAGCTCGAGGCGGAGCTGGAGAACCTCCAGGTAGGCTATGGCCGTGGGGGCACCAACAGGCGATGAGCGCTCTGAGCCTTGCTGTCAGTTTCCGCTCAATGTTCGTCGCTCAATGTTCGTCGTCCTCAACGTCAGTCGCCTTGCCTCGCCTCGCCTTGCCTTATGCGGCGGGTTGATGAGGTCAATACTCTCCATATCCCCTATACGCGTCATTTTAGTATACCCTCTCTTCTGAACGCTTTTTCTTCAAGTTTTTGTTGTTTGTGGAAAATACCTCTACCTCTACGTCCTCCTCTCCCTCTGCCTCTCCCTCGAACTCGATCGCCCCACCCGTCGCTTCTACTACTTTGATTTTGATTGATCAACTCGTCGACTCTCTTTTCTTTATCCTTTGACCTTTATCCTCCTCCTTTGGTCCCGTGAGTGGGATTTGGCTTGCGCTCGTTTAGTTTTCTTTTTTTTCTTTTCTTGTTACTGTTTCTACTAGTTTCGAATTTCTTGGAGGCTGGAGCAGTTATCATGGTATTGGATTGCTTGGCTTAATATATGCTCTTTGCTGAGTGTAGACGTTGCGTGCATATATCTACGTGAGTATGTACAGGCCTTGTAAGAGGACCCTGCATAATCCCCGGATGCAGTCACCCATTCAGGGCGCTCGCTCTCCGGAGCCCCAAGGCAGATATTTTGTTCACGCTGATACCCATACATCCCACCTGCAAAGAGAAGGTCAGATATTGTTCTGTCACCCATAAGAGCCCATCAGCTAATTCTGTGTTCTCTCTCGTCAGGGCTCTTAGACTTCAATTAAGTATTATCTCCTCAAAGTGTCAGAAGTGAGTTGTGTGGTTCTTGGTTTCTTGAACGAAGCAGCCCGGTCCCTCAGGCTCTGGGACTTTCCTTTAGGATTTTTGAGCAATTTTCTGGTCAGTTACGGTGTTCACCCACCGAGGAGAAGAAAAATGACATCTTGGATGCAAATCCTCTCGAATTTAGAGGTCCTCCTGGGACGGGATTACTGGAACCAGTCTTCCACTGGCAGTGGAAGCTTAAAGCCATGTTCGTCACGTGGAATGGCCCAAAGCCCGCGGACTCGGTTCGGAAATCGGAATCGATGGTTGACTGCATCCTCCCCTGGCAAGTCTTATCCAAGTCGTCTATGCCGGTACACCGGAGATTCAGCGTATAATTTCGAGTCGACATGACGTACTCCACCCTTGTTCTGTCAAGTCGTCACGGGCAGATCTTCTCGTACGTTGATCATGATCAAAAGGCAAGTAGCTCAGCGATCCTCAGGCTCGGAATTTTCCACCACGCTCTGAGCCTGATGACCTTTTCTACATAATTCACTGATCAATTCCAGGCATCAGACATCGAAGATACGCCACATACTACGGATGGTCGTCATCGTTCGTCGCTCGAGTTCTGGGATATTTGACGGTCCATGGGATCCTCTCTGTTGATAATCATTGCAAACTGACTTCTTGAGATATTGGGGCATCAAGGGATTTAGGAACTCCATGAGTTGGTAGATAGGTAAGCGTCCAGTGTGGAGGATAATCGATAACGGGTCGACTGTGCTGATGGCGGCTCATTCCTCTCAAGTTCATACCGAGTTTAACTGATCACGCTGTTTCTTGCTTGCTTCTCACTTCTCACCCCAAGTCGCGAGTCGAGCGATGTGGGAAGCTGAGCTGTTTTTGCACGAACACTGAAACGTCGAATTTCACGGGGACTCTCCTCCCTATTGGCCGAAAGATCGTACTAGGCCGTCCCCTCGGCCCAAGAAGTTTTTCCATGCATGAATTTCAATCAAAGGCGTCAAGGGCTCTTCGTGGTGGGAGATCTAGCGGAATTGTCGCTAAGATAAAGACTTATGTCAAGGTACTTGGAAACCTACCTTTACTTATCGTTCTCCTTACCTGACGTCGACGTCGACCATGTCCACGCAGCCTCCAGTGTCGGTGCAGAAGGCGGCAATAAGCGCTGAAATTAATTCGACGATATTTCAATGTACGCTGTGGGGTATCTGTCCATTCTATTGATATTGTCTAAAGGACGCTCGCTCACTCATATTTGCTAGGAATATACTCCGTCGTTTACATTGGCACGCTCTACTTATATGGTCAGTTCGAAGTTTCGAAAATCTATCTGGACCAATTTGATTTGTCGTCTTCACTTGGCGCCTCGCCACTTAGTATGCAAGAATCCATCTCGACGGTGGTTCATTATCGGGGGTATTTCCCTCTCATACTTCGCCTTTACGGTTTCCACAATCATGTTCTGGTACCTCGGTCAAATCGCCATAATCAACTCAGAGACACGAGAAGATCTCGTCTTTGCTCTGGAACTCGGCTCACAGTGGCCTACCTTCGTGAACGACGTCGTCACTTTCACTATGGCTGCGGTAGCTGACGGGATTCTGGTATGGACAACTATTCCTCCTGAAGGTGGTCTGCTTGATGAATTAATGGGGTTGTAGATATGGCGTTGCTTTCACGTCTGGGGCGACTCTTTTCGGGTGGTCATAGTCCCAACGTTCCTATTCCTTTGTGAAATTCGTGCGTTGAAACGGACTCGCCTTTCCAAAATCGTGCTGACATCAAGCTACCTGAAGTCCTAGATCTGTCCATACTAATCCTTCTCTGTGCAGAGCACCTCGAGCCTCCCGATAGCCAAGCAAACCGCCTCGACCAATTGATTGGCACCCAGGCCTTCCTCACTTTCGTCACTACACTGCTCGCGACACTTTTGATCGCCTATCGGATCTACACGACGTCAACTTGTGAACAGGAGCAATCCGACGGTTCCAGAAACCCTATCAAGCAGATACTGGAGATTCTGACCCAGTCAGCTGTCGTGTACTCTCTGGCGGCCTTCGCACAGGCAGTTATCTTTGTCATTCCTTCGAATCCTGGTAACTTTATACCACTCATCGCGGCTCA
This sequence comes from Gymnopilus dilepis, assembly GCA_002938385.1. Taxonomy (NCBI): domain Eukaryota; kingdom Fungi; phylum Basidiomycota; class Agaricomycetes; order Agaricales; family Galerinaceae; genus Gymnopilus; species Gymnopilus dilepis. Next base: position 32,899 of record NHYE01001374.1, on the reverse strand, counting down.
GGATTTCGTGGGCGTCTCGTTCATCTTTATCTCCGTGTGTAATCTGTGAGCTATAATTTGGTTCTCACTCACTCCTTTTACAGGGAGCTGCGCCTGCAGCTGTAGTGGCGCGAGTTGCCTTACTCAATGACAGAGAAAGGCAGTTGCAGGAGGACAGGACAAGAGTGTCTGGCCTCCAATTCCATATGAATTCGACTGCGCAGGATAGTACGTCACAAGCGGCAATGAGCCATTCTCAACTGGGAATTAGAGGAATGGACGTAGAATTTAAGAATGCTTAAAAGTGGTCAAAAACATCCCTCATCCTCATTTTATCCTCGCCTCAATCTTACTCAGGCTCGCGCTCGTTTAGTACTCTTTTTTTTTCTTGTCCCTATCAACGTCTGGATCACTAGGCTTAATCTATACTATTTGCTGAGTATTCTTTTATTCTGAGGGGGCTCCTATGCGTTTAGGTCACGTGCAGGATTGGTGGAGAATGAGATGATGAATTGGGTATTATGCGATTCGGCTTGTTTTCTTGAATGGATGGGATGGTGAAGGTCGAACGTTGATATATGCTGAGTATGATTGTTGATTGAGAATGGCATCCCAAGCAGATAACATGCTTGTAACATGCGCATATATGCGCCCAGATTTGCTTTTCACCTCTCAAATAGCTTTTTCGCGACCTTCTTTCGCGCACGCAGTTGACATATGTGCCTTGATATTTTTGCGTCCTAAATTTTTGGATCAGTACGGTGAGCACCAACTTCATCTTGCGACAAGGAAGCGGAGACTTACTTCAGCAGAATTTTTAGCCCTGGGCTATCAGAAAGGAACATGTCATAATCAGAATACAGAAAAAATGAGAAGGTACATAACCTGGTGTTTCAAAACTTACATTATGTTTCGAGGACAACTGTTTCGCCAACTCAAGCTGGGAAGCCCACAATGCCTTCTGGACATCGCTTTCAAATGTCTTGTTTCCAGCTGGTGAGTCCATGGATTTCGTCACTTTGAAGCTTCCTAGATAAGGGAACACCTTGCTCAGGAGGGACGCAAAGACGTCGGCAGAGATCCCTTCAGGGATGGTGCACAAGAGAGATAAGTTTTTCAGGTCGTGGTCGGCATCGGGGACATCTTCTATTGCTGGGAGATGGCTCAAATTCACGCTGGTGGATAATTCGCGGAGATCAGGAAGGTGACGCGCCATGTAGATCAAGGAGCGGAAAGTCGTCTTTCTCACCCAGTCGTACGTCGTCCCGAGGAAAACGAGCTTCTGGAGCAGAGGGAAGGCGTCTACGAGCTGGGAGAGCTCTTTATCGTCCCAGGCCTTGAAGATGGGTTTGCCTGGTATGACGAGTTCGGTGAGGGAGGACAGGCGGAGGAAGTTGGGGAATTCGCTTAGTGGCGATATCGCGCTGTCTCTGTCGAGCTGGATAGAGAGGGCTTTGAGAGGTGCCGTCGTCGTGTTGGAGATTTGTAAAGCTTCGAAGAATGGGATTAGGTCGACGTCCAGGCGAGGCAGGCCGCGTCCAATCATCTCTCTTACTTCCAGGCGAAGAGTCAGATTCTGGAGTGCTTTGAATCTTCCAGTTTTGAGAACCTTGGTCGCATTGCTCATCGCAGTGGCTAGAGTGAGAATATCTAGATGCGTCAGAGCGGGAAAGAACGGCTTGCCTGGCTGCCTGATACTTGTATCTTGTATATTCAGGTTGCCTTCGAAGACGAGGTGGGTGAGTCTGGGCATCATTGATAGTAGCTCCAAAAATGAGTGGTCGAGCACGTGTGATAGCTTGCGCCTGTTCGCATCTCGAAATGATAGGTGTGTCAGGGTTTCCAGGGTTGGCGTTAACTTCAGCAGTGCAGACGGAAATTCTAGCCCGTTACCGATGACCAGCCGCTGGAGATTTGTAGTCTTTTTGATGACTGCGTTCAAGGCTACATATGCGTTTTCTTCGCTCCAATCCAGCTCTTCAGAGGAATCCCCTTGTATAGTGAAGGAGACGAGCGATGGATGGATAAGGTAGAAAAGCTCTGAAGTCCCGCCATCTGCGAAAATGTAGCGGAGGCGAGGGAGGAGGGGCGCGTTATTTCGTGCTTCTGATATCTGAGATATTGCAGAGGAAAGAATATTCTCAGGATAGCAGGATATGAACACGCGGATTCTCGCGGCGTAGCGTTCGAACACCTCGAGATCTTTTCCTGGTTTGACATCCTCACGGAGCTACGAATTTGAGACGTGAAGTCTTTGGATGGTAAACAAGAGAACTGAACCAGACATACGTGTCCAATTGAGAACGCCTCAACATAAAAGCCTGGTATAAGCTTGAACAAGTGCTTCAGGTCGTTCATTGCCCACCATAACGCGTCCAGCGCGACCTCAGACAGACCTCGACAAGTGAGAGCCAAGTGTAGCAAATCAGCGGTCCGTTTGCGGTCCAGGTCGGGGAAGTCCAAGTATGTCTTTGTGTGGAAGAATGGACTCAAGTGTTCGCATACTTGATAGGCTATTTCAGGTATTCTGAGAGCATGGTTTCTGTTGAGGTCTGTATCCATTTGCAAAGCTTGGTTGACCAGGAGTGCGGCAGTTTGAAAGCCCGCGGATGTTGGGGGGGCGAGCTCGGGTTCTGGGTGTGTAAGGATCGAACTATCTGAAGCAAGGATTACGACTACCAATGCATTGAGCACAAACCAAGGTGAAGTTTTGAAGTTCAAGTTGAACGGTTGACGTTGGGTTGACGCGTCGCGACGTAAGAATCGGGTTCGTCACGTGGACGCCGCACGGCGGACACTGAAATTGTACAGCCACCGCAAGCTTTGGATCATCCGTCCTCTGGCGGACCTATCGCAGAAGTGGCTTCGACGCGTCATTCAGATGCTGATGACAAAAGAACTAACTCAATGTTCTGCAATGGTCTGAGAACTAGTTGTCCGTGATCCCAGGCAATGTCAGACGTCGAAGGTACGTTTTCGCCCTGCATCACTTATCGATTCTCTTGATTTACGACAGTTTTCCGGTCTGGCACGGCCTTCTTTTCGCCCGATAATCAATGAATATGGCTGGAATATGGCACGATAGGAGTCCGATATCAGTGGCGATACACGCTCACTGTGATGTCGATACACATGTTTTCTTTTTCGTGAGTCGCGATACCACAGATGTCGGTGAAGCTAGGCCTAGCATTTCAAGGTCAGGTTGAAAAGACGTACGGATGTGCTGAGCCTCCGCCATTTACAAGTGAGTTAAGAGCAATCGAGCCATGAATAAACACATAGGACTCACATATTGTGCCCAATTCCAGCCATCACACATGCAGTATCAATTCATTGGCAGTTAGAGGCTGTGAGTGTTGAAGTCATACAGCAAAGGAAACCTTGCGATGATCATCCCTGAAACTACAGTCATTGAGCACTCTCCTCCGCATTACCGTTGCTTCTTAACCTTGGAATCCCTTATCGATAGCACCCAGTGCCGATCATCAAGGCCTCATTGCTGATCATCAAAGACGCCCGTGTGAGGTTCAGTGAGAACACCACACAGTGTAGACTTCTTAAGGCCCCTCGAAAGCCATATTTCTGCACCTTTCTCCTGGTACCTTAGAGTCGACAATGTCGCTTGTATCAGTGCAGAAAGCTGAAATCAGCGCTGAAATTAATTCAACGTCGCTACAATGCCTGCTCTGGGGTTTGTCTTGCTTGAATTCCAAACGATTATTGCTCATTTCCCTTGGCAGGGATATACACTGTTGTTTACAGCGGAACTCTCTATCTATACTGTGAGTTCGGAATATTTGTTCAGGAAAACAGTCAGGTTAAAAATTTCCCCACGTCCCATTCAGTGGCCAAATACTCATCTCGAAAGTGGCTCATTATCGGGGCCATCTCCCTGTCATATCTCGCTTTCACGACCTCCGTGATCATATTCTGGTACCTTGACCAATTTTCCATAGTCAATTCGGAGACGAGAGATGCTCTCTTTGTGGCGTTGGAGCAAGGCCCGCAATGGGCAGCATTTATAGACGACATCGTTACTTTTATCATGGCAGCTGTGGCTGACGGCATTCTGGTAGATGAGAGCTATTTCTCCTGATATGGGTTCTATTGACCAATTCCAATTGCAGATATGGCGTTGTTTTCACGTCTGGGGCGCGTCTGTTCGCGTGATCGTATTACCAACCTTCCTGCTCTTTTGTGAAATCCGTGCGTTACGTTCAAGTCCTCTCTCCAAAGACTATGCTGATATCATTCTACCTGAAGTTCTGGACTTGGGCATCATAATCCTTCTCGGTGTTGATCACCTCTTGCCCCCTCTTAGTCAAATCAATCTCATTAATCGATTGCTTGGTACCCAGGCCTTCCTCACGTTTGTCACTACTCTGGTTACTACACTTCTGATCGCGTATCGACTCTACGCCTCTTGGGAGCAGGACCTACCCGAACGTTCCAAAAGACGTTGGATCCGGGGAGTCAGCAGTAGATTAGATTAGATCTGATCACATGTACGCATAGACAGTTTTCGGGGGAGCGCGTCCCGACCACACAATCCATCCTTGCTTCTGTCCATCGCGTCCCTTGCCCGAGCAGATCTGCCGTCTCCAACGTATCAAGCAGATACTAGAGATCCTAACCCAATCAGCCGTTGTATACTCTCTAGTTGCCCTTGCTCAAGCAATTTCCTTTGTCTTGCCAGGGGCTTCCGGAAGCAGCAACTTGTCACTTGTCGCAAGTCAGGCATATCTGAACGTCTTATTTCTCTTTGTCTCCGTTAGTCGCCAGTCCTTTATTATTCCATCACGCTTATTAGCCTTCATAGGGGGTCGCACCCGTAATGGTAGTGGCTCGAGTCGCTTCACTCAGTGACAGAGAAAGGCATTCAGAAGAGGTTAGGACAAGGATATCTGGCCTTCAATTCCAGGTGAACTCGACTGCCCAAGAGATGTCACAAGAAGAAATTGAGGACTATCAACATGAAAGTAGGAAAATTGTGGGAGCACACTCCTTCACAGACAAAAATGCCGCCGATGGCAACATTCAGATTAAAACTGTTTAAAAGTACTTGTATGCAAGGAGCAGTACACAAATAATCTTGACAAGATTCATTATCTATTACGTGGCCACGTATGTTTCTTCGACATTAAAGTAGACATTTGTTTAGTACATGCGGTAAACTAGATTCAATATTCGGCACAAGCTGGTCGAACCCCCAACGAACCCCTGACTCCTCAGGAAGTGTCACGTGGAACCTATGTCCTCGAAGCCGGGCCGTTCCGGGTCCGCGATTTGCATTCAGCATGAACGCGGTTTGAACCTCATCTGACGTTCAGAGATAATGAAATCTCTCAGAGAATGTGTACAGAGTGCACATGCACATACGCTCATATTTGGTGGTAGTTATAATAAGATCTCCTACCAGAAGGACAGACTCTGTGTAAGATTACGATCAACTTTTAATTTAAATACTAATCCCATGCTACTCGTTGGCTACTCGACAAAATGGAAGCTCCAGTAGTAGGAGACTCGTTCCCTCTTTTTCTTATTTTTGCTGCATTTCCTGCAACAGCAGGTTCCAAGTAGCAAAGTATGGGCGCAAGCAAAAGTTATTTTTTGTACTTGCTGACTTTTATTTAGAACCATGTTGCCGTGTCGGATCAATTACCTTCCCACACAATGACCTGCGGAGAAATCTGAAGCCAGCACTCCTCTCTACCGTACAACGTCAACCGTTCTCCGAACTCGCCATCTTAACCTTTTCATCTAACAACGGGTGCATCATCGGATAAATTGCACACTTGACTCCTTGAACTCAGCCTGAAGGACCTTCGCCATGCTGCCCTTCCGCCGTCTCGCAACGTTAAACACGACAACAAAGGCACCCGTCGCCTTACATGACGAATTTACGAGCTCGGTGCCGCCATGCTAATTCTTCCGTCCCTTCCACCTGAGCTCAAGGACCGACTACATGCCGACCATTCTTACGCGAAAATGTCACCCTACACTCTCCTGAAGATTTAAGAACAGGTTCATCACAAACCAGAGGGCTTAAACTAGTCCAACTATTCTGGCATGGTGACGAGTCAACATATCCTTCGCTTCTTTGCCGCTTTGGCATTGGCAGGCCTCCACGCAGCCAAGGGCGACTTAGCTGTCTACACCGACGGTGCTGGTAACCTGGCCTCTGGTTGGGAAAACTGGAGTTGGGGAAGCGACATCAACTTCGCTGCCACCGATGAAGCTGCCATCGCTGGTGGTACCTCGATTTCGGTCAATTCGACTGCGTACTCAGCATTGTCCGTCTACTACGAGGGGACTTTGAGTGGTTTTGCTGGGTTACGGTTTGATATTGCGGTAGGTTTCCTATCATATCTCTTGTGGTTTGACTGACGCCTCTCGCTTTGGCTTTTCAGGGTAGTCAACCTGATTTGACAATCACGATACAGTCAACCGTCGACAACGATCAATCTCCTAGTATTTCTCTTTCCTCAATTAGCACTGGCGTTGTCGAGGGCAAATTCTCGTCCTTGCTCATCAATTTCGCCGATCTTCCGGGAAGCAATGCTCAACTGGTAAGCGGACTCTCTCTCTTCTCCAGTGGTCTCAATTTCTGACCTGATCCTCAGGGAAATGACTCTTGGAACCGCATCACTTTCCAAGCTGGTGGCAATGGGGCTTACGTATGTCGTTGATTTTCATGCATTCCGTTCTTGCACTGAATCTCATCTGTCTAGTACCATATCGACAACATTGTCCTCGTTGATGTAAGTGCTCCAAGAAAGCCCCCTGCTCTTCCTGTTCTTGACTGACGGATCCATCCAGGAAATTGTCATTCCTCCCGCTTTTTTGAGTGCCGAACCTTTTGCGACCAACCTGATTGGCGTGACAACACAAGGGGCCGTCAATCTGAGCGATATCACCGTTACCCTCAATGGAAAGGTGGGTTCAGGCTCTGGTATCATTTCTTCCTCGACGTTGACCAATCGACTTTGCAGCACGTGGCAGTCGTTAATCAGACCACCTACGTTCCTGTGGATACTCCAGCGTTGAGTATCACATATTTGACCCTCGCCTCTGCATTCAAGGCGGGCAGTCTTTCTATCAAAGCCGGAAATTCGACTTTCTCGTATACCCTGCCCGCTGTCCAGAAAGCAAAGTAAGCAGAGCAGCCTGACCTCTTGTCACGATCGTTGGCCTAACCTGAGACTCTTCCAGTGTTCAGTACCAATACAGTCGTCAAGTCAACCCTCATATCTATGGAGTCAACTTCCCAACCAGTGCTTCCTACATTCAACATCTCGGTGTCACCATTTCACGATGGGGCGGCAACGCTGTCACCGCCTACAACCCCTTCGGCGACTTCACCAACGCGGGTGCTGACTGGTATTTCGAGAATCGGGCTGCTGATGACGGTTCCGCCGATGCTTGGGTGGGATGGGTCAACGGTGCCGGGTCTGACGCCTTGCTTACTGTTCCTGCGTACGTTCATTGTTTTTCTCGAGGGTCAGGCAAACATTGCTCACGTCATGACGTAGCCTCGACTGGGTAGCGAAAGACACCACATCTTACTCGTACCCCAAGTCTCTCTTCCCAGGTCAGTCCCGTTGCTCGTTTGTACCTTCCCTCACAAGCTGAGTCCTTGCAGATCAGGAGTCATTCGATCCATACAATGGCGAGGCTGGAGACGGTCTGTACCCCAACGGCACGGCTGTTAGCCCATCACCACCTCAAAGTAACGTCTACACTCCTTGGAACACGACTCTGGCCAAGAAGTGGCTCTCTGGGCTCGCCAACAAGCCGCTCATGGTTGCCATCGACAATGAGATCGAGATTGCCAGCTCGACTCACCAGGACATGCACCCAGAGTACGTGTTCAATAGCGTGCCCTTTCCTTTTGTCTGAACCTGCTGTTGTAGCCCGATGAGCTTTGACGAAGAATTGTCGAGGGTAATAGCTACTGCCACAGCTGCCAAGGAGGCTCTTCCCAACGTCTTGGTCGTTGCTCCTTCGACCGACTCTTGGTGGTTCTGTGCGTCGATTCCACCCTCTATGTCTTGCTCCTGTCTGAAGTTTCTTGCTAGATTGGACCAGTGTCATTGGCTATACCGACAATGCGGCTCACAATAACACCGACTTTATTCCTTGGTTCCTGCAGCAAATGAGCCAGCAACACCTGTCCGGTGGCAAGAGGCTGTTGGATTACCTTGACATCCATTACTACTTCGCCGCAGATACCAGTGCCAACGATGCCGCTGCTAAGGCTCTGAGATTGAGGATGACTCGCAGTCTTTGGGTGAGCATTATGGTATTAAAGATCCCACAGTGCCCGGTATTCATCTTGTGCGTTGACGTAGGATCCCACGTATGTTGACGAGTCCTGGATTGGCACCAGTCCGCCTCAAAGTCATCAACCGAATGCAACCATCGTCCAGCTCATCCCTCGATTCCAACAACTCATCGCTGACAATTACCCTGGCACCAAGCTCTCCATCAGCGAGTGGAGTTCCACCAACGATACCGATATCACGGGCGGCCTCGTCACTGCTGATGTCCTGGGTATCTTTGGCAAGTACAAGGTTGACAGTGCTACCTACTGGTCGGAGCCTGCTGAGACTGGTCCCGTCGGCCTGGCCTTCTGGCTGTATCGAGGGTAAGAGCTCAGTTTAAACGTGACCTCTCGTCCTCTTACTGACAAAGCGTTCAAGATATGGTACCTACTTTGGATCGATAAGCGTCGACGTCACCCTCGATACCCCCTTGCCCGACACTCAAGGACTGTACGCCGCAACCGAAAACGGCAAACTTTCCTTGGTCATCATCAACAAAAACCCCGATACACCTATTGCTTTCACCTTCCAAAATGTCCCGCCTGCAAATTACTTCATGCGTCACTTTGGTGGCCAGGCTGGTGTGGCGAAGTGGCAGGTAAGTGATATACCTCATTCTGCTCAACAGGTATTCACTTCTGAACGTGCTTTCTCAGACGACGACATTGGTGTCCAACATAGAATATATCGTTGTTCCTGCATACACTGCCGTGTTTTTGCAGCAACAGTGAATGCTATTGTTTTTACTCTGATGTCAATTATTCCTTGATCAGGATACTATGTTCGTCTCGTCCGTAAAAGCCTATCGCCGTCCAACTTCGATATGTCAACATTTTCATCATGAGCTAACCCGAAGACAAAACAGGTGGCACATGCCTAATTAAATTGATGAACTACTATATTTTGCAACGAGAGGAGCTAGTAATTATCTGCCACACGACGAATGTCCCACAAAGCACAGAAAATCCTATGACCAGGCAGCCTTTATCAAGTCTGCGGCTCGTTCTGCAACGATATAAACGGGCCCTGTAGTGTGTGCAGCTGGAATATTAGGCTTAGGAAGGAAATGTTAGGCTTCATGATCTGGTAAGAACAAAGTAGCTTACGAAGACAGAAGCGTCCACGACCCGAAGACCACACACGCCTTTCACAAGCAAATCGCTATCGACCACACCCCAGGACGCTCCTTTGGGTGACATTCGTGCTGTGGAAGTTGGATGCCAGATGGTGACTACTCCGTCCTTGGCCGCTGCGGCTATTTGATCGTCTGTTTGAGCAGCTCCCATCTCTCCAAAAGGCGACGCTATAAAGCCTTTGAACGGCGAGGATGAAAGAAACTGGCGGACGTCCTTCACAACCTGGGTCATTGCAAAAACGTCAAATGGCGACGTCATAAATGCTGGGTCAATATTGGGGAAGGCGAAAGGATCTGTTGACGCTAATGTGATTGAACCCCCTGCGAATGCGTTGAAGTTGAGTCAAATAGGCGAAAAACTATGAGTTGACTCACTTGATGCTGGGCTAACGACTGCTGTGTTTACAGTGATGAAATTACCAGTCGGGGGTTGTGGTGACACAGTTGCTGCGAATCCGTCCTAGAGTCGCAAAGGGTGAGCAGTCAAGACCCTTGGCAGGTGCCTATGTAAGCTTACTGCGAATATCATTTCCATATTGCCGCTCAGAGGACCTGATAGACCACACTAGCGTCAGCTTTTCGCAAGGCAGAACGAGGGTAGATACTGACCTGCAGAAGGATCTGGGAAAGTCTCAAAAATCGTCGAGTTTTCTGGCAGACGCACGAAGCCAAGGCTGCTGCCTGGTGCGTTCGCGAACAACCCTTGCCCAGTAGTATTCCACTGTGTCAAGTCGGCTCCAGCTACTGCAGGATCGCGGAGGACATTGTCCCAGGTCGTATTGGAACTAACATTGAAGTAGTTCGAAAGAATAGGATGATCCTGGAGGTGCTGTCCAACATCTGGAAGATCGACTAGAGCTTTAATCCCCATAGTTGCGAGGGTAGTCTTGTTTCCAATTCCTGACAAAAGCAATATCTGGGGTGTGTTGATGCTACCCGCTGACAGGATGACCTCGTTCTTCGCAGTAACAGTAAATTTCTTCGCTGTCCTTTGGTTGAGTCCTCGCTAGCCAGGAAAGACGTACTTGACTGACCTTTGGCACTCTGTGCGAATTCCACTTTGTTAATCAATGGCCCGTTCTTCGTTGTTCCGCTCGATATCAGACGGGTGACCTGTGTCTGAATCAGGATATCCAGATTTTTGCGAGAAAGAGCGGGCTGTATATATGCGGTCGCGGAGCTGCTCCGTTTCCCAGTCGAATCGACTGCGGATTGAGCAAGACCTATAAGGTCAGAGTGCAATTAGCAAAAATTTATTAGAAAAGTCTCATGAAACGCACTGAAGCCCACGGAGTCGCCGGACTGGAGATCAAGGTTGTAGGAAAACCGACCGCCGAGTAGCTTACTAGCTTTAACGACGAGGGAATCAAGCGGCAAACTGAATGCAGGCAAACTAATTTGTACAGGTCCATTTCCGTGCGCCTTTGAATCCACGTCGCCGACACTACTTTTACCGGGAGGTTTGACAATTCTCGAGCTCTACTCAAATATAACATCTATGGCAGAGAAGACAGCAAATTTCATACCTTCAGGTAGTATTTTTGAATAGAGTCTGATGACCATCCTTTGTCTTCAGTCAGAATCGCCAGACGGTCGTATTCGTCATCGGACCCTCTGTTATACGTGAGGAAGTCTGAAAATCTCTCAGCTCTCTAGTTTGTCAAGGAGCAGTTCAGATAACATACTTATGCTAGTGCTTCCACCCAGGATTCTGCCACGACTATACGAGAGTACACGATCGTTAAGTCCTTTCTGAGGTACCGTCGTGAAGTTCCAGGTAATCGCCGACTGAGGCTCTATTGACGGCGCTAGGAATGGGACGATAGTTGCGAGCTGATCTTCGTTCCTAATACAGTTCCTGAATAGAAGGATCCTCTCAGAAAAACGGCCGTACATACGTGACACCAGCCTCTATCACTAGTACAGAGAAGTTCGGGTTCTCAGTAAGCCTATTTGCCAAGACACCTCCTGCAGCTCCCGCTGTAGATGAGTCCGAGTCAAAAAGTGCAACTTATAAATAAACCCGAAAATACTCACCTCCCACAATTACGAAGTCATACTGCGATTTAGGCAGCTGGCTCGGATTGGTGAGTAGTTTGCTGAAAACAGGCAGGATAGCGCCAAGGAAGAGCGCAAGTCTGAGGAGGAACATGCTGAGTCCGCGGTCAACGACGGAGGATTTTTTTGCGTCGTGCCTTGATATATAGCATTCTAAACATCAAGCCGGAGGTTCGTGGGGCTTCATGGTTGGTACGAACCCCCTTGACAAGGAAGGAGTCTATAATTAAAGGGCTTTCCCACCAGTAAACGAACGGCAGTGAGCCGTGCAGGGGGAGGCTGACCACAGCGCATGGCATGTTGTCAACTGGATTCTCGATTCTATCATCTGTGTAGCCAACGGCAAAGGAATTGAAGTGGCAAAGAAGACACGAAAATCCGTATACCATCAATACGATCTTCAAAGATGCCATAAGACAACTTACTGCTCTGATCTGCTGTTTTCCATAGAACTCGAAGAAGTTGCACCACCCCGCGGTACATACGCTTCGATAGGAATCGAACTTCATCACACGGGTACATATCTTGACCAACGATATGGCATGGTGGCAGGTGCTGTCTGGGTTATTCGCAGTTGCTGGCGGTGGATGATGGTGTACTAAGATGAGGCTAAGTTTAGCCAATGATGGGGTTAAGCGACGTCAGAGCTCATCACTGAACAGCGAGCAGGAGTGTCAGGGGTCTCATGGTCCCACTCACTAAATCCAGAGTGGCTTTACCAAACCCGATTTGGCAGTCAATTGCGATTCCCATCTCAAGGTGTCGGGCTCCACGGCTGGCTGTGAGGTAATGTGCCAGGGCATAGACAACGGTGTCTGAACGGCTTTGTTCGCTGCGGTTCGTGAAGATCTACGATGGAGGCTTCCTCATGTCTTGCGAACAATTGTCAATTCAATAGCTTCTGATCCTTCCTGCTCCGCAAGCTCCGAAGCATAAAGCCGCACAGTGAGCTCCAGAATTCTTTCCAGCAATTGTGGTTCTGACGTAGCACAGATGAAGCAAGTGGTAAAAGAAGATGCGCTTCCTCTGGACGATTCATTTTTCAACTTGTCGCAAGAAGAGAACGAGTTTTTCAAGGATCAGACAGGTATCGCGACGGATGAAGAACTCAAAGATCATATTCTCAGAATACAGAAGAAGTCATACAAAGTACTACCGACTGACTCCCTGTTTTACCTTAGCTGACTAGTACACCTGACTCCATAGGTGTATCCTTATCCCTGTATTCGTCGATTTGATTTTTTGAGGTGACTAGACTATTAACTTTGAAACTTCCCACCATGACGACCACTAACACTTACCAATGCGCAGGCTGAAGATATCTAAACATCCGATTTATCCTACTTTGCTGAATTTGGGCAAAGAAGGAGGCGTTCTTCTTGATATTGGATGTTGTTGTATGTCGCCTATCTTTCTAAGACCGATCAATATCATGTTCATATCTAGCCAGTTGGGAATGATATCCGTAAAGCAATTTCAGATGGATTTCCTCAGGAGCAAATCGTGGGCTCTGACCTTCGCCAGGGTGCGTAAAACCTTCCCAAAGACAGATACCCTCGGGCTGACTTTCTTTCAGAATTCTGGGATCTTGGACGAGAGCTTTTCAAGACAACACCCGACAAATTCCATGTGCCATTCATCTGTGGTGACATTTTTGACGATCATGTCCTCAACATCGATGACGAGGATAGCTTGGTGCCCAGACCACTACCGACGCTTCGAGACTTGCGGTCTTTGACACCTTTGAAGCATCGGACGGAAGCCATACATGCTGCCGCAATATTTCATCTCTTCGATGAGGAACATCAGACCCTTCTGGCTCGTCGCCTTGCTTCCTTGCTTTCCTTCAAGGAAGGTTCGGTCATTTTCGGCTCTCATGTCGGACGGCCTGTAAAAGGATTGCGAACTGAAGCCGCTGGACTGGGTGCCCTAGGGGCGAAGATGTTCTGCCACTCGGACGAGTCCTGGAGATCACTTTGGAACGACATCTTTCGTGAAGGTACAGTAAAGATTGATGTGACGCTGGATGACATGCAAAGAGTAGATTTGAGGCCAAAGGCAGGAATCAAGTACTACCAACTTACTTGGTGTATTACCCGACTTTAGTCAATAGCCTGTCAATGAAGCGCGACCAGTAGACAGTCGTATTACTAGTAGGAAATCTTCTAAGAATATTCCCCCCAACGCCACCTCCCGACGCCAAAATTTGAACCAACTGCGTTCTTCCGCGTTAGAAAATGACCATTTGCGCCCGAAATTTCGACGCTCCGCCGGGTTGTGAATTTCGACTTACCAGTGGATGCCAGGATAGCGATAGGCACCAACCAAGCCTATCTCGACATGAGTTGAGGCACTCCATTGGCAAAAGACGTCGTATGGCTGGCTGAAAACGAAATCTCCCCAGCGCCAGTGCCGGAAGTGTGAACGAATACCGGATGCGCAGGATTATTCACAAAATGCCATTGGAATATCTCAGGAAAAACTGACGTGCCATCCAAGGGAGGCACATTGAAACGGCATCCGGGTTTCTCGTTGAGAGTAGGTAAGGAAAGTAAGGAGTTGCCTCCCATGTCCTCGCGTCGCTTGTTGATGAGCGGATGAGCGTTATTAAAAGCAACGCAACTAGCTCGGATGAGTGAAGAGAGTCCGCATTTTTGGGAGAGACATACATAGGGCGTGAAATCAGTCTGCATGCGTGACTATCAACTCTAAACTAAAGCGATCAGTGGTGCCGATGAGATCTTCCAGGGCATTCTCACCTAGAAAAGAAGCTGCCACTCGATGTTGGCCAGAGCCATTTTCACGCCAACGAGTAGATCTCATTATAAATAGCGCCATGTCCACGTCCAACGCGGCTTGGAGGTGGGCCTTTAGATTCCGAAAACCGTCTGATCCGCAATATCGATCGCAGAATTGTCGATGGCGAGGAGTATGATGCTGGAAAAAACTCGTTTTCAGATTGAAATTGCGAGCGTTCAGACTGAAGGGAATGGAATGGTCAAAGATTACTATCTGATGGACTCCAGAATTTGGAGTGATTCTTGCCCAAGACTGCCCGTGCTGCCCGTGCGTCCCCTCATCAGACAAAATTATCATAGATTCGGCGTTTCTTGCTCCGGACTGGTAATGCCCTTCTTTATCGAAGGTTGAAATCTCATCTTGACGCAAAATCCAGGGAAAGAGAGCATAGGGCGAGAGGTAAGGACTGAGAAGTGTGTAGTTTGATGATTGCAACCGTGTGACGAACACTTGACCCGGTATTTCGGGCCCGTGATCCTTTTCTCCCACGATTTGCCAGCTCGACGTAAACAAGCACATACTCTGTTTCCGTCGACTGGACTAACCAACGTTAGCTGTGAATACCTATTTCTCCGCAAGGTGAGGAACCCAAACGCACGCCAAGTCAATTCTTTACTTACAGTTTATCTCAGGAATCCATGAAAGACATGGAAAGCACTGAAATTGGCTTGTTCTGGTCTTGGCTCCCACCTGAGCTGTAACTCGTTGGCTGTGGCCAGATTTAGATAAAGAAGAACAGCAAGACGCGGGCTGTCCGTGGCCCCTCAGCTTCAGATTTCAATCTTCGTAGCTCCACGCGCCGCGCATTGTCCTCATCATGGAAGAGTACTCGTTAGAAGTCCGACAAGCTGGGCGACTCGTCCTTGATCCATCGTGCGTGTCCTCAAGCTCGCGGTCTGCTTTTGGGTCGTGCTAACATCGAACCCGCGTAAATCCAGGGAGACACAACGAGAATTTGGAAAAGAAATAGCCTCTCGCTTGAAGCTCTCCGCGGATGGCAAATACGTCCTCTGGCCTCAGCCGACGGACGATCCTGAAGATCCCCAGAACGTGAGTTTCGCTTCGAAGTCAGTGAGTCAGAGCATGACATGAATATTTAACCAGTGGTCCGATGCGCAAAAAAATATGCAACTATTCATTGTCGTCCTTGCTTCAATCGTTTCGGATTTCGATGCCGCTATTGGTATGTCTCCCTATGATGACATGGAGCATAATACCGAGATGTTTCAGGAATTCCCTCGGTCTTTGCCCTGGCAAAGCAGTATCACAAAACTCCAGGTCAGATTAACGACCTCGTGCAGAACTGGAGTATCTTCTTAGTAGGTGAAGACGTTTTCAAACCTTTCTTCTTATGTCATTCGGACTTGTTATAATCCAGGATGGGGTGGTTTGTTTTTTGTGCCGATTATGAGAAGATACGGGCGACTTTCGACGTTATTCTGGACTCAGGTAGGTTCTGCTCGTTGTAAGGCAATACATTCATTGTCCATTCACGAGTCAGCTACTTGCGCTTGGTTTCCTTGTGGGAGCTACTTTTGCGCCAACTCTGAAGATCTTCACAGGTAAGCGAGAGCGGTATGCCCTTCCTCCCCAGATATTTAATGGATCAAATCATTAGCCATGCGATGTCTCACAGCATTCTTCGGGTACGTCTCTTAATGTCAAGTACAGAAGACGCCATGTTGACCTGCTCAAAGAACATGTCCCCAGGCCACGGTATATTGGAAGCTTTCCAAGCGACCCCGAATTCTAACGTTCAGACAGGGATTATACACGATTACAGACATGTTTCCTTTTCATCTGCAAGCTCGAAAGGTAAGCGGCCGGTTTGTCTTGTCGGGTCAAGATCTTGATCAAAGTCGAAAAGATAAACCTGTGGACGACGGGAGCTGTCCTGGCACCGCATCTTTCTCCGTTCTTGTTCGGGTTCCTTGTCGCTCGTGCATCATGGAGATGGGCATTTGGAATCGCCTGTCTCTATGGTCTTGGTGTACTGACCTTGATCGTGATATTTGGAAAAGAAACGTATGTGTTCCAATTTCCCTTCAATAATTCTATTCATTTACTTATTCTGTATCAGATATTATGATCGGAGCGCATTGAATTCTCGAAAGCCTGGCGAAAAGTCCGTGAAATGGACTGAGCAGGTTCATTCCAGGTTGAAAGATCTCGTTGGCATATCGGGCTTTCGCTCAGCCCCGAAAACTCCGACATGGAGAGAGGTCTTATGGGCCCCCTTCATGCTCGTTTGGCGGCCACATTTATTCCTGATACTCGTTTTCGAGGTCTGTCCTTTACTGGAATCTGGCAACCAAACAGCTCACTGTCTCTAG
Source organism: Gymnopilus dilepis (assembly GCA_002938385.1). Classification (NCBI taxonomy): domain Eukaryota; kingdom Fungi; phylum Basidiomycota; class Agaricomycetes; order Agaricales; family Galerinaceae; genus Gymnopilus; species Gymnopilus dilepis. The sequence continues at coordinate 16,271 of NHYE01001374.1, read as the reverse complement.
GCTGCTGTATTCGGGTTCGGTATCGGAATCAATGTAAGTCTGATTCTGGCCTCTCTAGGGGACATTTATCGACTCAGTCAAGGTCACGAATACTGTTCTATTGCAAAGCCAGCCTCCCCTGGGCTTCGGCCTCGACCCTATATCTGTCTCTGGCGTCTATGCTACCCCGGTCGTACGTCTCTAAGAAATGTACCTCGCCATTTGACATTGAAGCGGCTTCCGGTCTTTGGATAGGTTGCCGCGTTTTTGGGATTGGTGATTGGAAGACATTTGAACGATTGGATCATGGCTTGGGAGGTTAAACGAAACAATGGCGTTTTTGAGGCTGAAGCACGCTTGTGGTGAGATTAAATTTCAACGCGATTACAGAAACGTAACATTATCATTATCAGGGCTTGTTATATTGGTGGTATTATATACGTCATTGGCTTCGTGGTTTTGGGTGCAGCATTGCAAAATCACTTGAATGTCGCAGCAGTTATTCTTGGCTGGGGTATCGCTCAGATAGCTGTCCTTGTCATAACTGTCCCTGTGTGTAAGTTATTCTGCGAACGCCTTGGTTGATCGCTGAAACATTAATTCTGCCCAGATGCCTATTGCAACGATTGCTTTCCGCATGAACAAGTATGTTACACAATATGTGGGGTGACGATGTATGGCGACTGATCGTTTCCGACAGGGTGAAATCAGCGCCTTGCTGAATTTGACCAGAACATTAGGTGGTATGGATGCGTTCAGACTTATGACGAGCTCTAGAATTATCTGACAGGTTTTCGCCTTAGGATTCAGTGTAGCGTTCTATCAAGTCTCCTGGGCTGGTCGAAACGGAGCTCTTCAGACCATAGGCTGTGAAGCAGCGTGAGTCATCGTGTCATCTGCGTTATCTTGCTTCTTACAAGCGCTCAGCATTGTCGTCGGGCTTCTGCTCCTTGTGATTCCTTTCCTTCAGTTGAAAGGGCGCTATCTCAGGGTATGTTCTTCTCACTGCTTGAGTCCTGAGTCAGTGCTTAATATCGATCGCATTCGCCTGGTTTTTAGGCCAGATTCTCTACATCCGGCCCAGAGGGTATTGAATTCGTCATTGGAAACACGAAGATCGATGTCAAGTGAACAAACGCATGTCCCATTTCACCGATTAAGATGATTGAGGTCCTAAATTTGTCTCTGCAGAAGGAGCAAAGGCTTCTCCACTGCTTCTCATCAATTGATGACCGATTTCTGATGGAATGGAAGGCATTGCGATTAGTTTCCAGTTCCACGATAATTGGGATAAGGTTGGAAAGCCTTTGAATAGAGTACTAGCTCAATTGTTCTCACTGTGGGGAAAGTCTATATTTGCACACGAAAGGGATGCCATCTACCGCAGCGTCGTCGAACTCCGTAGGACAAACCATAGAACTCGCTCGTCTATCAAGGGAAGTGGGAACCTTGCTATGCCCACTGATGCGGTAGATTGCAAATTGCGAACTGCCATGGAACACGCGGACATCTGAAACAGACTACCGCCTCATATATACGGCTTGTCGTCGGGTTCATTCGCTGCGTCGTTCCCGTCCTCAACATGCCTATTGTACCCATTGAAGAGTTCCAAGCCACTGAATTCGACTATATCGTGATTGGAGGAGGCACAGCTGGCCTGACAGTTGCAGCGAGGTATGCAGCACTCTACCCTAATAATGACATCACGATCTCATAATCATTTTGACAGGCTTTCCGAGGATGAAAATGTGAAGGTTGGAGTAATCGAGGCTGGAGGGTACCATTCGAATGTACCTGAAATCGATGTTCCAGGTAGGGTGTCATGACTGACAACAAGTTTATCCTTTAAAATCATCATCAGGGTTCATCGGACGCACCATCGCGAACCCGACCTATGATTGGACGTTTTTATCAGTTCCTCAAGCCCGTGCTGGCGGGACACCAGTCCTTCAACCTCGTGGCAAAGGACTGGGAGGCAGCTCTTTGGTAGAGCTCATCAAATGCTTTATGCATGACCAATTACTAACGTGTTCTTATGGCTAACAGAATAACTTTCTAGGCATGTTCCGACCGTCTAAGGAGGAACTTGATGCCTTAGAAGCTCTTGGAAATCCAGGATGGAATTGGGCTTCGCTGTTGGAATACATGAAGAAGGCGTGTGTCTCAATGCAACACCTTTGTTCATTATTTGACTTCCAGATAACAGAGTGAAACCGCCTTTCCAAGTAATCTCTCTGAAGCAGAAGCAATTAAGTTCGCAGCAAAGCCCGAAGAAGAATTTCACGGACGTTCAGGTCCTCCGCCTTCTCATGCTACTGTAACGTTGGCGCTCATTCATTTCATTAATGTGTAGGTCCCATCAAAAAATCCTTCCCGACAGTATGGACCAGCTCGCACGCACTTCTTTTTGATGCTGCAGAGGCTCTTGGTATTGCACGAAACAGTGAAATGGTACGTACCCATTACTATGTTCGATATTGAGATTGTGTATTCTTCATCTTGCAGGGGAATGGAAGCAATGTAGGGTCGATGTCATCGTTTAGTTCGATCGACCCACGCACTTCGAAGCGCTCATATGCTGCCTCGGAGTATTACGAGCCGAATGCTGGTCGTTCCAATCTGCGCGTCCTTATCAACGCTCACGTCTGTAAGGTAAGCACCCCACCCTTCCATTGATAACAGCGGCATTGCATTGAAGGCATCCAGATTATCCTCGAACAAACCGAGACGGGCCTGCAGAGAGCTAGTGGTGTGGAACTGCTGACTGGCGGCGAAAAGTACCTTGTCAAGGGCATCAAGAAGGATATCATTCTGTCGGCTGGAACCTTCCAAACGCCTCAGTTGTTGGAACTTTCTGGTATAGGCAATCCCACAATCATGCAGAGTCACGGTATTGCGCCTGTCATCGAACTTCCTGGAGTTGGCGAAAATCTTCGTCAGTATTATCGCAGTCAAGTTGCTCTACTGCTCACGTCAATTCATCTACAGAGGACCACATATGTGTTCGTTCTATCTATGAAATAGATGACAATGTTGAGACCATGGACGTATTAAGCGACGCCACGGAATTAGACAAGCACCTCCAACTCTAGTAAGTTATTTCTGATTATCGGAGCATGTGCATAATATGACTTGGCACCTCAGTAAAGAACAGAAAGGTCTTCTTTCGTCGTGCCCAGCACCAGCGTTCATCTTTCTGTCAGGTCAACACCTCGGGAACGACAAGGACTTAGCGTCTTGGGAGCAGAAAGCTAGTGAACAAGTTGCGCTGCATGTCGACGCCAGCAAATATCCAACCGTCCGCAAGGGCTTGCAAAAGCAATACAACTTGCAAAAGAGTTGGTTCAAGAACGATGGTCTCGCTCAGGCGGAGTACGGCTGCTTTGTCTCATTAAATTTTTGCGGCAAACTAAACTGTTAATTGCAGACTATTGCAGTATATTGGACATCAACCAATTCCTAGCCCTCAACCAGTCCCAGGAAAGCGGTATACAAGTTTAGTCAGTGCACTTATGCACCCTCTCTCTCGAGGCACTGTGCATATAGGGTCATGCGATCCTTTAGCACCTCCTGTCATCGATCCTAATTATTTCGCTAACGAAGCTGATCTGGACCTTCTTCTCCATACCCTACTCTTCACAGTCAAGCTCGTAAAGACGCACCCGTTCGCCGATATAGTCCGATCCTGTGTTCTTCCAGGGCCAGAGATCCTGACGAGCTACGAAGGAGGAAATACGGATGACTTGCGCCAGTATGTCAAACAGACAGTAGGTCCTGTTTTCCACCCCGTAGGGACTGCAGCAATGCTTCCACTCGAAGATGGCGGGGTTGTTGATAGCACCCTGAAGGTTTACGGGACAACGAACCTGCGAGTGGTGAGTATATTCATGTCTTGGCGTCTATAGAGGAAGGTCATTGAACACGCAAATCAGGTCGATGCCTCTATTCTTCCTCTGGTTCGTCCCACTTGCTCTGCAGAACTGTAGTACAACTGCTGATTCTGCGTAGGAACTGTCTTGCCATATTCAATCACTCGCATACGCGATCGGAGAAAAGGTATTAGTGACGCTCCCCTCATTCTAACAATACTGAGTATTCCTCCAAACTAGGCTGCTGATATTCTCAAGAAAGAGTAGTCAGAAGAAGTCATTTCTGAGTTTAGGAGAATGCACAAGCACTGCTGCTTGAAATTTTGATAGGGTCCTGTACATACCTTGCTACGAGTAGATCAGAATTATTGCATGAGGTCGGCGTTTGTTCTTCCTCCGAGCAACTTGAAGCGAGTAATGAGCATATCTAAATTAGGAATTGCTAATCGTTTATTGCACCCAGGACCTCGAAAACCGCTGAAAAATGTGGGCTCCAACAGCTTCCACTCCGTGTACTAATCGTAGAGATGATATCTCAATTCGATGATATGGGTTTTCTCGTTGGTTGAAATTTATAACTGTCTTTGCAATTCCTGATGCGAGAATGTCCATGAGGACATCAATGTGCGGAAAGGACGTGACCACCGCATCCAAATCAGATACTGAGGCAATATTCAGGTCGATCGAGGGAGACCATGTCCTATTTACCAAACCCTGTGAATCTTCGGCGTGTTTTAAGCTTTATCTGCTTTTAGACCTGATAGTCGTCAAGAAATGATTTGGGTCAGAACCTGAGATTCGGATGCTCCAATCCTTCCCATGCACGTCGTCTGTCCTTTATACTGTCATTAGCGCATATTGACTACCTGGGTGACCCTTGTAACAGATTCTGTAAGTGAGAAATATATAGGACGATTTTATCGGAAATCCAGTTCGAGTGGGAACGATGCAGATATACGGATGGGAGGTGATCTGGGTCTGAACGCATTGGTAGGTGCTTGGTCCTGAAAGCGCTACCCGAAGTTGGTAACCCGAAAACTCCAGTCCTGCGCCATCAGTAAATATAAATATTCAAAGGTCCGTCAGAACCTCTCTCAGAGATAGAATTGATGATTGTTCCCAGAGACCTACAAATTTCGGGTCCTCGTGGAGTCATAAAAGCTCTGGAACAAAGCAAAATCTCGACGGGCTAAGATGTCCTCTCCAATACCCCCAAACATCCAGGTTAGGTAGGTAACTTCGCCATTCGGTCAAACGGAATTGAACTCACTTGCAAAACCATACAACGTCTAGCGCTGGCCCTTTGGTACGTCTTTTCCGCCCCCTAGTCTAGCAGATACAGACGAACTCCACCCTCGACAGCTGCTGGGTTACGTCTTCAATTGGGGACTCTATGGAGCGCTATCAGTTCAAGTCTGTGAGTAAATGTTATATGACACTCTCATAGGAAACCGCTTTTGACGATCTGCAGACATGTATTACATGTCTTTTCCGAATGACAGGATCTCTGCAAAAACCTTGGTCTTTGGCCTATACCTTATAGAAACAGTGCAGACCATTCTTGTCACTCACGACATGTTTCACGCCTATGCAATCGGATGGGGGGATCTTGCGCAATTGGAAAGCGCTCAGTTGGAATGGCTTAGCGTCCCTATTTTCAGTGGTATAGGTGAGACGACACAAGGACTTGTTGCATTTCGAGTGGCTGTTAACTAACTTGATGCAATCAGTCAGCTGCACAGTTCAGTTGTTCTTCGCGCGTCGTATCTCTATATTGTCTGGATCCAAGATAATTGGCGCTATCATTGCGTTGGTGAGTAATGGAGAGAACAATATAACTTCGCTCGTTGACTTCGCCAGATTGCTATCACGCAAGGAGCAGCAGCGATTACTCAAGGAATACAGGCGGCAATCATCAACGACTTCGCGAAGCTTCAGACTGAAGCTTTCGTGAGCTGCACAGTAAGCATACATCGCTTTTCTAGTCTGTGATCTGAAAGTAATATTCTACTCGCAGTTGTGGCTCGCTGGGAGTGCTGTATGTGATGTTTTGATTGCGGTATGCATGAGCTACTTCGTAGGTTTTCGACTGCACTCGTTACAGCATTACGGCGCTAACTCTATTGCTATTGTCTCGCAAGCTTTCCAAGAAGGATAGTGCTTTCAAGGCTACGCGTGACTTTGTGAACAAGATGATTAGATTGACGATCGAGACAGGGTCACTAACAGGTATTCATTAAATTGCCTGCTGCCGAGTTATACGTCGCTGAATGGGACAACCTTGCGTTCTGATCCATGCAGCGGCTGTCGCCACAGTGGATATAATCTTGTTTTTATCATTTCCTCACAATAACTACCATACTACCCCGGCTCTTACCCTGGCGAAACTCTACACAAATACCCTGGTTCTGATTTTCAACAGTCGAATGCGTATCGTGGGCGGACGCGACACGATTCAATCGGGTGACATCATGGCCTTGAAGACAAGCAGGAGCAGCAGATTCAATCCAGCTACGCTCGCGACGTCAACTGGTGCTATTTCCGCCATACATGTCAATACTGGACAAGTAGCGACGGAGATAAATGTTCAGAAGGACACCTTCATAGACAGGTCTGACGCTGATATTCCCGTACGTGCTTGCCCCTCGCTTTACATTCGTCTCTGACTTAAATTTCTAAAGGGAACTGATGCAAAGGCAAGTGACTAAGAATCAAAACATCATAATTTGGTTTCTAATCGATATCCCAGTTTGAAGGAAACTGGCATAGCGTATAAATTATTGGACTCTGAAAGGATCACACGGGATTGAATGGGCATTGTATTTACCAATGGAGTTATTTATTAGGAGGTCAGGCAAATCAAACATCATATTTGCTATTCTTCAATCTGGAATTTTACGCAAGATCGTCCTGGAGCTTTTGAGGTTGCCTTATTCATCGAGAAGGTTTTGCTTCCCATGCCTAACTCGGAGCTTCGGTATGTATAAACACTTCATGTGCTTTGCCCTGCCTATTGCTGCGGAATTTTTGCGCGATCTGATATTGGTCCAGGCGTAGCGGCCTGTTTTCAAGCCCCGACGGTCGCGTTCTACGCTATGCTCCTTGCTTCGTGCGCCTCCTTCTCATCTGCGAGAATGTCGTGGGATATAAGGTCTCGCTTTTTGTCTGACAGGCGTCGCCTTTTGTGAAAATTCGAGTGGCGGACTTCTGCCGCCTAGCGTTCTCACACGGCTGCTTCTACATCGTTTCAGTTGCCTTCACGGCCTCTGGGTATGCGAGTTCTTCGTCTCAGCGGATGTGCGTCATATTCATGGTAGTCCAAAAGCTTGACGTCCGATTTACTTAGTACTTCTCGTCTCTTTTGCACGTTGGAGGGGGCCGGAGGCTCGTATACCGGAGAGACATCTGTCAGAACATCGAGATCAAAATCGAAGGTTACCACAGACCGCATGCCTCGTGGCATGAGGTGTGAGTACTTGAGTACGTATGTACTAGACCTTGGCAGCGTCGCTGATGAGTAGTCGCGGCGTAGGGCTCCTCGCTACATTTAGTAACCATTTATAAAAGGAGAACGAGAGGAATGTCTTTTTGTCACCCTTGCTCTCGCTTACTCCTTGAAATGTCGAATCAAAATCGTGCTGTGCATTTCCTTTTCTCGGCCATACCTGCGTGGGGCAAGTCGTTGCTTCTCAGTCTATTACTTGCTTTAGTTCTCATTTATTTTCCCTAGGTCACGTCAGACCGTTCAGCGTTTTAGCAGCACGTCTAGTGAAAGAGAACAAGAATGCAATGGTCACTTTTATTACCGGCCCCAAGGTGCTTGAAAGAACCGAACTCGAGATATCTGCTGAATTCGGGATCCTCGGCGTTTCTGAGCTTGAGGCTCGACGACGTCTAAGGTGAGTCCTCCCAGATGATCAGGAGCACAATCTCAAGTAAGTCTCTTTGAAGAGTTCTTTCGACTTTCCAGTCGGAATCTGATAATCTCGTGGAACTGATGGGAACTCTCGCCGAAACTTACCGAACAGCATATGAATGCCTAGTCCACGAAAAACCCATTACTTGTGCCGTAACAGGAAAGGTTTTTGGTCCTGTACCAGTGCCAGCCGTAGCAATTCTTGACGTATGTTACCATTTTTTAATTCTGCAGAGGAGATTTCAACCTGAAGGCGGTCGTCCTAGTTCTTGGCGTACCCTTTACTTCAAGCCACTCGAGAAGTTTCGGGACGCTCCATCCCGATTGCGGCCCTGATCTCAGGGCATGCTTCTTCTATCATTCGTATATTTGGACCAGAGCATTTTGGAGGACTTGGTGATTTTGGAGCGAAGATTGATGCAGAAGCTGCTCGACTTGGAGTTGCGCCAGAGGAGATTGGAGACAAGGCATGCCGCATCCTGTAAAATTATTTAATTTCGTGCTTATCTCCTTGCTAGGTTCTGAAACATACCAGCGGGGCAGTGGTCAAGATCGCTGGTCTTCCGGCGATGTATGACTATGAGTTCTTTCCACAAAAGGTCTGAATTTCTTCTCGAAATTTCGAATGCATCTAAGCATACCATCTGCTGTCAGCTCATTTTCGAGATGTCTGTCGCGATGGTGGCACGCGGAGCTTCCAAGTAAGCCATGTCGTCAAGTCC